>JAQIWP010000066.1:0-47178 GCA_034695525.1 Euzetes globulus
GTCTTTGAAACAAACAGTTATTACAGATTTTTTTGCTTAATTCGATGTATTAGTGAATAAATTGAATTTTTTACTAGGCCTACCATTATAATGAACCTACCATTATAATTAACTAAAACTCGAAACCAATCAACTTCATTATAATGGCAGTTGACTGTAATAAAATATTTTATCAAAAAGTATTGACAAACAGACAGTCAATGACGTCAATGACGTAGTGATCAAAAGTTGTGACGATATTATTGTTTGGAGTGGAGTCTGTTTTGCAGACATTGTTTACTCATTGAATCGAAATTGAATTCAAAGTCAAAGTGATTTGAAATATGGATTACAATAATCAGCCAAAAGTGGACGACGAAGACGACGTTCGCATCGACGACAATGTGGACCAACTGTTTGAACAGAAGATGCAAAAGTTGCGAGAATTGGGTTTATATGACGACCGAATGATGGATAAAATCAATCTAATCAAAGACATGGACTCCAACCCCTCAACAGCTCCTAAGAGAGGCTTTATAAAGAGAGGATACCGAGTGTTGGGACGGCCTGATAATCGTCCCGATGATTGTCAAGAATTCAAAGGCGATGAAGGCGAGGATGACGGCCAGGGATTCAAACCCATTGAGGGTGGCCTCAAGTGGTCCCTTCCCATCTTCAAGCGGTCCAGACCTCCACAAAGAGGTACTTCACCGCCGAGAAGCACTCAAAATGAGGACAAAGATTGGGTGCGGAATAGGGATCGCGACAGGAATAGAGACAATGATAGATATCACAGGGATAGTGATAAGGATAGGGAAAGACACAGAGAGACTGAGAGACCCTATGACCCGAAGCCTGACAGTCAACACTCTGGCGATGGCTATAAAGACGACTATTGCAACAAATTTAATAGTCATTCAAATGAAGCCATTGATAGGAAAAGCGGTAATCAATTCAATTAGAACTGAAATTCATAATTGAATAAAAATGATTTTAATCAATAGATAACGACAACAGTCATATCTATCAGCCCTCGACCTCAGAAAAAGTGGAAACCATTGTCAAAAAAGAGCCCAACAAAAGGGTTCGCTTCAATCCAATTAACGAAAAACCGACGAATTTTCATAAGTTCTTCGATAATCGGCGGTCAAAGCCAGAGGAGAAGAAGACCGAAACGATTACAGATATCGAGGCATTCATTCGGGACTGCAATAAGAAGGCAGAGAAACCGAAACCTTTATTCGACGACATCGACGACTTCATAGCAAAGGCTAACCAAAGATTCGATGCCATATCCGCTAAACTGGAAAAGACTTACTCATCATAACACAAATGGCCACTCCATTCAAATTCTAGCTCTTTCTCAATTTCTTGTATAAATTGTAAAAATTATTCAGAATCTATAAGAGCTTCTTTAATATCAAGCTATAAACTGGGTTTATTCCAGTCAAAATGAGCAGAGTTTCAATAAATAATATTTGCCAAGATTAATTGGCTCTTTTCATCTTTACTCTCATTCATTGAAATACACTCGAATTTGATCCATATTTTGAGTCATTTTTATGTATTTGAAAATATTTCTAATCAATTAAAAGTTTGCAAAAGAGTTGTGACATTTTGTTATCTTTATGTTGTCTTTGAGTGAATGACCAGAAAATAGCCATAAAAGCAGTCAAATGTCTCAATAGATGTCTCTTTGATTGTATTTGTGTTATGCAAACCTCATGTCATTTGTTGTCTTTTGATCCTTAAAACCAAGTTTTTGGACAAAATATCGGCGAAAGGGGTTATTATTCGTCGAAATGGCAAAAATGATTCGAAAAATTTCTTTGAAAGGTTTAACGACTTTAGTTACTGGAAGTGCTTCTGGTATTGGATCTCATGTCAGACAAAGATTAGCAATGAATGGTTCCAAAGTACTGGCCGTTGATATAAACCATAAGACAATCATTGAAGAAGACGTGGAGCAAAAGTTGAGCGTATCCTTCATTACCGGCGATGTTAGTGACAGACAATTTTTGACTGATTTGTTCACAAAATACCCGAAATGTGATGCAGTGGTCAACTGCGCCGCCGCTTATAAATGTCAGTCTCTCTCACATTTTCAGGACAATTATCTAATCTTTAGTATTAACCACAGCTTATAATTATCTGACGAGCTATTTGGTGGCCAAACACGCCATGGAAGTGATGAAGAACAATGAAATCAATGAATACGGAATTCGCGGATCTGTTCTCAATATAATAGGTTTACAAGAAAAATACGACCAGAAATACTTCGAAGAACAGGACATTTATGCAGAAAAGATGGGCGAAACGTTTGACACAATTGACGATAAAGTGATGGATTTGGCGCAACAACTCACTGACCATAGAATCAGATCCAACTCTATTATAGTTCCTCCTAATAGTGACCTCAAGTCATTTTCCCAATTGATTCAGAATATAATGGAAGACCAATACATTGCCGGTCAAATCATAAACTTGACAGATGAGTCCCGACCCCATTTGGGCACTTTCAAGGAGATTACGGCTGCCTATCACGTTCCCCCCGACCCTAAAACCATCAAATTGCCAGAACCTGTCACAGAAAAAGATAAGATACAAATCGGAACCAATGAAAAGCCACCCGTTCTTAGTTTAGCCGAAAAACAAAAGTAGTTTCAATTATTTTAGTTTCAAACTATAAATGTTTTCAACTCTAATATAAACTTAAAGTTAAATTAATGGAAAAAAAATCAATTTTCACAAAATTACTTTCAATTCCTATGAATAATAATTAATTATATTAAAAGTCAATATTATTCTCATTTCATTATTGGCGTAAATTTTATCTCAAATTAATGATCAATGAATTGAAGCTAAAGTGAAACAAAATTCAATTTATTGCTTAACTTTTCATAAGAAAAATTTTATAAATTATTAAGTTTTAAACATTTATTTTATTTTTTGAATTCACATCAAAAAAAAGTTATATAATTTAAACATAAAATAAGTGCACTTTAAAGACAAAGACAATAATTTTAACTAAATATGAATTTGATTTCTAAAAAAATTGGGCCAACATTACGACTGTTGGGTCTGTTCGGCCGGTTTTTGAATTTCGGCACCATTCTGTTCGCCGGCGCACTCCTTTTGTTCGCATTGAGCTTTTTCACAGCATTTCTGACCTTCAGTCGGCTTCGGCTGTTGTCCGGCCTGGTCTGGAGTTTGCTGAGCGGCCTGAGTCTGTTCGGCACCGGTCTGTTGTTCCTGTTGTTTCGGCATTATTTCAAAGTTATTTTATTCTGAAAAATAAATATTTTAAAAGTTAGAAATGTTTCGCAGAATAGAGTCAAACATCAACTGAACTGAAATGAGACGAAGACTTACTTTAAACGGTTGAACCAAATCGAGAGCAAAGTTTTTTTTGTTCAAAAAACGTGAACTAAAAGTCGAATAAGTTTTTGCCCAAAAGTGACGCCCTTTTTATACCATTTAGGGCCAGACATTCATTTGAGATAAGACTGTGCGTCTGGTCTGCTCACAGCTCTTTTTAAAATCTGTCTTCCAATCATTTTCGAGGGATAAAAAAGTTCAGTTTATTTTAGAGAAAAAAGTAATTTAATGAATCATTTTAGCGGAAAAAGAGTACGACTGTAGAGGTATTGCGGATTAATTCCGATCAAACATTTTTTCGTTTTTCATTCATTTGCAATTAGAAGGCGTTTCTCAAGTTTGTCGAAACCGTTTAATTGATACAAAGAATTTCCGGACCCGATAGTAGACATATCTTATTGGTAACACTTATCGGCCTCTCTTTCCACGTCTCCATCAAATTCTTGAAAAACTTGTTTTACTTTTGAATTCATTGATAGCAAATAGTATTGTATTTCTTAAGAAATGTGGTTATCATTGGTTAAGAGTTATGCGTACGTGTAGTCTATGTTAAGCATAATTGCATTATATAATAGTAATCAACATTTGATATCTTATCGCAGATGTTATATATTCTATTTATTGATCCCCCACTACCTGTGCTCAGTAAATATGATCTAATCTATTTTTCCAGACAATTCAAGGGGTGTGCCTCTATTACCTGTCAAAATAGAAATATTTAACTTTCGGTCAACAATTGCGAAGAAAGTACTTCTACTTAACTCTTTTGCATAACTTTCTCATTACTCTTAAGCGTTATTGTTATACATATTTAATGAAAATTACATAACTTTTCACTAATGTGTTTCAGGACTTAATCATACTATAATTCTTTTATGCATTCCAATGAAATAACAAAACATAATTATTAATTATCTAATTATTTTTTCTAAAATTTTAAAAAACAGTTTCTTTAAATTTGAATTCAAAATTTGTTTAATTTATACAAAAATTTCATAGTTCTTATGAAAAAGACATTGAATCAGAGGAAGCATTTTTTAATACGAATTTTGTTTAATAAACTTTTTTTTTGATTACATTTGTGTCGAGGATATGGAAAACAGACGTTTCAAAGCCTTTGAGACTTTGGACGACTGGTCATAATTATAGCGTTTGGCAAATGTGTTTCCGTTAAAGGGGTTTCAGACCAACAGATCATTAGTTACAGGATATATGATTCACAACCGAAAACTTGCATCAAATTATTATTGCGTTATCTGTGTGTCAATAAAAAAAAGCAGACTTCAACAAAGAGAAATCGTTATCTCATACACAATTGATGCAGACACCAAGATTAATCAATATAAAATATATATACTCCCGCTGTCATTTTTATTTTTAATTTTGAATTTATGTTTAATCCAATGATAACACATTCAAAGTCAAGGTTTATTGAAAGAAGACGAGACTAATATAAATTTTAGATTTTATCAGAGAATTTGTTTACAAGAATAAAATCGAATTAATAAGCATTTGATTGAATGCCAATTAGATGACTATAAATAAAATTGTTTTATCAATTAGAATGAAAAATGATTGTTAAGTACTTAATGAATGAGTAAAATAAATATTTTCAATGATATCAATAATAAGGAACTCAAAGCTTTTGTTTATTACATAAGTCATAAAACCTCTACATCTGATTACATCTGTATTGTCTGAAATGAATTTCGTCTATTTGGAAATTTCCAGATTGCAAGTTAATCTACCATGACACTTTGTCTGATAATAGTCAAGAATCGGGTAGCAGTCAATGTTGGTCTTTGTGAGTCACTATTCTTCGAATTCAACGGTTTTTAATTTTATCTTTTATAAATTGCGCCAAAACTACAAGAATCTTAAGATATAATTTAATCAAGCACTTTTAAACTACTTCTCACGAAAAATATAAATGATTATTTGCCAAAAGAGTATTGATAACAAAGCTATAAACTAAATTTTTTGAAGTTTTAATTGAATTTACGTTTGAACTTGGCATTAGTTCATTCCAAACATACTCCATCAACTATTGTTTACTTGAAGATGATGATGCTTGGTTATAATTCAAAATATTATTATCCTCTTTATGATTATAAATATGAATGAGCCTAATTTCAATTATAATCCTTTTAAAAGAATTGAAAATACATTTTTCTGAGTCTTTCAGTAGAAAGATCTTGCCTATTGTCTAAATAAAATACAAAAATAATCTAAAAAATGTTAATATCATTAATCAGATTTTGCCAAGGTTTTCAATAGAAAAGACATTATTATGAAAATATTTTATGAAAACTTTTACAAATCCCACATTTAAGCCACCCTTTCCATCAAAGCTCCCATAGTTTAGCTTTGCTATTACAAGTTATCACTGAATTTCATGTCTTATGAAAAAAGTTGATAACTAATTTTCAAATTCAATTAATTTGGTTCATAAAATTGAAACATAAAAATACAAATAATATAATCTAAATATATATTAATTAAAATATTTATTCAATAAATTCGATTCATTCGAAGTGCTTAACAAAATTGTTTAATAGATATTCAAGTGATAAGCGAGAAGTCAGAAAATGATTTATTTTTAAACTTGAATTCTAGATAAGAGTCAGACATAAGACTTAAATTCATTGACTTTCAAAAATTCAGACAAAAAATTAATAGAATTTCTGTAATCAAAGAAGTTTTCAAATTTATTAACTTTTTTTTATTAATTGAAGGAAAAGTAATTCAATAATTGGAGACTAAGAGGCGTTAAAATTAAAGATAATTATTTGTTTGAGAATTGTTTTCAATTTCTCTAAGTAAATATTTTTAGCAAGGATGGTTCGGATTTCAAACAATTGCATCCTTTGCATTTGTCATTCAATTGATTGAATAAACAGACTTACTCAGATCCTATTCTTATAGATTTTATTTCATCTAAATCAGCAATAAAAATGGAATTCAACATGACTAGCTTTTGTTTAGATCGATCATGTAACCACAAAATATTTTTTTACAACAAGCTACTTAAAAATCTTTTACAATTTGTGGCTAAAGTGATTTTATTAAGAAAATCATTTCCTCATTGAAACCCTAGCTTTAAAAGTACAGGAATTCTCATTAACATTGACAAAGATTTGTCGACTTAGGGCTCCAAACCTATTCAATAATTTATTTTATTAAAAAGATCAATTAAATCTCAAACGTCTCTTTCAACTCCAATAATTTATTGTCATAAGGTCTAAACCAAAGACTTTTCCCTCAAACTTAAAGTTATTTTATTAACAATAAATAGTTCACTTAATTAATGAGTTGATTTCATTAAAACTCATACACTTTTAAATTGATCATGAGCAGAGCACGCAGTTATATTCTTTTTGACCTTTTCAACGATAATAGCCATTACCCTCAGACTTGGGATCTATTCGAAACAAGTACTGAGGGTTGTTTTATCAAAAGTTATAAATGCATATAAAAGCATATTCAGTGGTAACAGAATATTTGGAATATTAAAAGAATATACAGGCTTTGGGCTAAGTGTCATGGTATTTTTGATTGTCTCAAATATCAAAGCATTTGCTTTTGTCAACATTTAACATACTTCTGATTTGTCATTCATTTTTGTGTTAGTGTTTGTTTACCAAAAATGCCAAAAATATATAAATCAGTGTTAGAAAAAATGAAGACATTTGCCAAAGACTCTGGTGGTGTCCTAACAGTACAAACAGATTCAAAAACTAATCGAAATGTGCTCTACTGTCAGGCCTGTCTTGTTGTGGTCAGTGCAGAAAAGAAATCACAAGTCGTACAACACCTGAAAACCGCTATTCATTCGAAGAAAATAAATGTTTTTAAGACAAGACAAGAATCAGTTCAAACTGTTCTTCAGAAAACTCAAACTGATTTCAAATCAGATTTTTGTGAATTTATGGTAAAATGTAATATACCTTTCGATCGCCTTTCAAAGCCTGGATTCAAAAGGTTTTTTGAAAAATACATTAATTTCGATATTCCCAGCGCTTCAACTCTTCGGGAATCATATTTGAAGCCACTGTTTGTGAAGACAATTGAGACTTTAAGGTCTGAGTTAAAAGAAGAGTTTATTTTCGTACAAATTGATGAAACAGAAGACTTAAAAAAGAGGAAAGTCGTTAACACAATAATTGGTTCATTGAATTCAGAAAAAGATAAATGTGTCAAATATTTAATTGATGTAAGATTTGTTGATAGAGCAAATCATTCGACAATAATTCAGACAATAACAAACGCATTGACTGTTTTATGGCCAGAAGGGATCAGATTCGATAAGTTTCTAATTTTATTAACAGACGCGGCTCCATATATGAAACTCGCCGGTGAAGGGCTGACCTTTTCTTATCCAAATTTAATTCATATAACTTGTGTCGCCCATGGATTGCATAATTTATCTGAATATCTGATGAAACGATACATTGATGTCAACAGATTCATCGTCTGTGCAAAAAAGATATTTCTTAAAGCTCCGAATAGAGTGGAGTTGTTCAAAGAAGTTCTTCCAAATACACCTTTACCTCCAGAACCAGTCAAAACAAGGTGGGGGTCATGGCTGAGAGGAATTAGATATTTTGCACAAAACTATGATTTATTCTGTAAAGTGATTGCAAAACTAAACTCTGATGACAGCGCTTTCATTGAAGAAATCAAAGAATTGATCGCAAAATTTAATCTCAAAAATGATATCTCATTCATTTTTGCTAACTTTGATTGTATTCAAGACGCCATCACTAAACTTAACTCAAGTAATTTATCTCTCAGTAAAAGTATTTCTATTCTCGATTCAGTTTGTAATCAATTGGAAGAAAATATTTGTCATTCGAGTGAAGATATTGTCATCAAAATGAGAAAGATTTTTGCAAAAAATAAAGGTCTCAAAGCGTTGAAAACAGTTAATAAGATTTTGAACGGATCTACTGAAAACATGGATTGTCAGCTAAGTCCATTAGAAATTGCGGCTCTCAAATGGTGTCCTATTACTGATTGTGATATCGAAAGAAGTTTTTCAAGCTATAAGTTCATTCTCACTGACAAACGCCTCGCTTTTGAAGAGGAAAACCTTAAACAATATCTAATCATTTATTGTAATTCAGAAAAATTGTAAAAATAAAGGAATATTTAAGGGAATATTTGGCTTCTTTTTCGGGAATATTGTATGGCATATTTGAACAGAATAAAAGAATATAACCGCTTGCTCTGCTAATGAGGAAACTGGTAAATTTTTGTGTCAAATGAAATTGTCTTTCAATTGACCTTTTCTAATCTCACAGTTTGTTTAAGCAGAGAATGTCTAAATGAGGGTAAGTTTAGATACTTTTATTGCATATTCTATGTTTAGTTTGATGTAAAGCCTCTCGGATAATGGATTATCTGGATAAATCAGTCTCTCCTTGTTATGATTTCTACCGGTTTTCATGTGGGAAATGGCTGAATTCAGCAATGATTCCAGATCAAAGTAACTCAATTTCAAGTTTCAGTATAACTCAGGATAAAATTAATTGGAAACTAAGAAGTTTGTAATCGATTGATAAATGAAAACAATCCATTCAATGATTTTTTTGTGGTCAGAACTGTTGGAAGAGCCCATAAATCAGAGTGAATCGCAAAACGTAAAGAATTTGAAAAATCTGTACAAATCGTGTATGAATTTAAGTGAGTCTTCAAATTCCTATATTTGTTTTCAATATTACAAAACTTTTAATAACAGCTGTGATCAACGAATTGCGTTCAAAACCACTGATCAAATATTTACAATTATTGGGAGGTTGGCCTGTCGTCGAGGGCCAGCTCTGGGATGAAACCAAATTTCATTTAATTGACTTAATTACCAAAATTAAGAAATTTGGTTTCAATAATCGATTTCTCTTCAATGTTAGAGTTGCGCCCGATTTTAGACGAAACACTAAATACAATATCTATGTAAAAAAGACTGAAAGTAATATTGAATTCCTTTATTACCTTGACATTTATAACTAGATAGCAGAGCCTGTATTCACAGCTTTGACAAATAAAGAACTGGTCGATACAAACAGCAATAAAATGCAATATTATTTGGATTTCATGGTTGATGTGGCGGTACTGTTAGGCGCAGATGAAGATAAAGCTGAGCCCCAACTCAGAGAAGTCGTTCAATTGGAATCATTAATTGCGCATGTAATACTTGAACTAACAAGAAAATAATGGTCTAGTATATCAAACTATATAATTGCAGGCGACTAAAAAATCAGATGACACATATAAATTCTTAACTTTAAAAGAGTTGGAGGCCAACATACCAATGGTTTGTGCCATTCATTTTGCCATCAATTTATATATATAAATATATATATATATATTCATAAATCAGAATTGGAGTCAACTCTTGAGTGCTGTCCTTTCAAACGACTTCGATATCAATGAAAATGAATTACTTATTATATCGAGTGTCCAAAGTTTAACAGCAATCACACAAATTATCCATTCCTTTCAAGACAAACATAAAAGGTTAAAACTATGGATTTGTAAAAGGGATAAATACCTTCAAAATTTGGACTTGACCACATTCTCCTTCCACCCACATTTTAAAAATTTGGATCATATTTTCTATTTAAGTGTCATATATTCCAATGATTTTCACGTTAGACCTGCCATCCCATCCAGCATCTTTGACTGATGAGTTAAATGTACTTTTTAACACACTCCTTAGTGATAGGAAAGGGCTTATGTTAGAACCTTGGTGTGTTAGGATATTTTATACATTTTTTATTAGATTTCAAAATTTAAGCAAATAATTTGATATTTGTTTAAATTATATTAAAATTGTGAATAAAGAGCCCTGCTTTCACAATTAACCCTTAAATCCCAGAATCATCCTTGTTAAGCTATCTAACAACTTGATATTTATCGATCAGGGTTTTAGCCAATTATATAATCTGGAAAATTGTCTTTCAATCGATCAAAATATTAGACAAGAGGTTTACCGAACTTTACGATGAGTTTTATTTGCAAACTCGTCCACTAAAACGGAATTTAAAGCGATGGAAAGTTTGCTTGAAACTAATTGGCAGTTCTATGAAGACAGCATTGACTTCACTGTATCTCATAAAAGACGATCAAAAGGAAAAGAAAAGGAAATTGGTTTGAGTTATACCACAAATTGTATTTATTTTAACGGATCGACTTTTAGGCCAACAAAATGTTTGAAACCATTCGTCAAACTTTGAATAAAACGTTAATTGAAAACAATTGGATGGATGGGAGCACACGACTTAATGCAGTCCACAAAATTAAATCAATCAATAAGTTCATTGGTTATACGGACGAATTTGTCAATCAAAGTAAAATTGATCAACTTTATGATAAGGTATAATAACATCAAAGGTAGCAATAGGGGGTATAGTATATACACCCTCTGAGGTCGACAATTTGCCAATTTGCCAAGGGTTTGAGAAAAAATGTGAGGGAAAAACGCAAAGAAAAGGACCCCTTCAAAAGTTGCTGCCGCGCGAAGCGCTACTACCATTTTTCCCAAATTTCCACCATTTTGTCAACTTTTCGGTAATTTTACCGATTAAAATGGATTTAAACTGAATTAAAGGCAATTTAAACTAAATTAAGCTTAATTTAACTGAATTTATGCAAGAATAAGGAACAAAATGGCCGCTTTCGGCTGTACTTCCTGCCGCCATCTTGGAAAAATAGCCTCCCCTTATACCCCCTCTGAGGTTTGAGAAAAAATCCGCCATTTTATCCTCCCCTGAGGTCTCGGACCTTGGCTACCCCTGAATAACATGTTGATGGTATTACTATTAATCTAATTAAACTTGCAGCTAGGTCCGCTGACAAATGACTCATTATTCGAGAATGTACTTCGACTTCAAAAATGGAATTCAGAGACAGAGTATTCCAAACTCAGAACGAAAAACGACAGAAATAAGTTTGTTTTAGTAATTATTTAGAACAGGGATTAGCAAGCTCATCGATTTCTAATTGGGGATTATCGAGTAAATTTTATCAAAATTTTCTAGAGGCTGATAAAATACTAACAGTTAAAGGGTTTTCCGAAATTTTCAAACTCAGGGGACCCCCATTTGCTGATCCCTGATTTAGAAGCAACTAGTTAAATCTTTGTCTTCAGCTGGCAAAATATGATAACCACTACTGAAATCAATGCTTATTACTCCCCGTATATAAATGGCATCAAAATTCCCATTTGGATTCTTAACGGAATATTTTTTGGCTTCAATCGACCCAAGTATTGATAATAATTGATAAAAATGTCTGAAATTTGTAATTTAATTGACTAATTCATTAAAGTTATCTAAATTATGGGTCATTGGGATGGATTATTGGCCACGAACTGATCCATCCCATTGATAACATCGGAAGTCGTTTTGATAGTCGAGGAAATCTGAGGGACTGGTGGGACGTCGAAACCAAAGAATTATTTGTCAATAAATCTCAATGTTTTGTCAAACAATATCAGAAGAATATAACAAAATCGGTAATAATTGAGCTCTTCTTTGCCCGAACTTTCTACTTATTTAAAATAGATCGGCCAAAAGTCAACACTTTCTGAAGATATGGCAGATAATGTAGGCATTGAGATCGCATTCAAGGTAATTATTCAATAATTTAAAAAAATAAATTAGCAAGGATAAAATTTTACCTTGAATAGTCGATTCTAAAGTCTATTACTTTTATGTTGTAAATTCAGAACCATTATATATTGCAGGAACTTAATTTAGTCAGATTTTTCATCAAGTCATTATATTAAATCAAATCAAATATGCCCAAACTTAATTATTGTGCCATATTCCCCCGAAAATAACGGCTTCCATTGATCATATACCCCTTTTAAGAAATGTTTAAATTCACTTATAACGCAATGATCCGATAAAAGAGGTATAGCCAAACCCCATTAAATTTTTCGAGAATCAGATCCCCTCCCTCTGACTTCGGACCTATTTATAGCCTTTAATCATCACTACTTATAACGGCTTGTCGTTACTTTGGGGATAATACAGTCAAAATTATAATTAATAATTTTGTTTAATCAACTGATTTTTAGAGTTATCAAGAATTTGTCAAACAAAATGAACAAGAATTACCTCTACCAGGCCTGGTCTATACGCCAGATCAATTGTTCTGGATAAGTGCTGCTCAGGTTAAAAATTATTTTAAATTAATTTTTCAATTTACTTAAAAAATTAATTTTTCAGATCTGGTGCACAAAACTCAGTTCTAAAGGCTATAAATTTTTTTTACAGAATTCTATTCATAGCATATCCGAGCAAAGGTTTGAAAAATTAGACCAGGATAAAAACTTAATCTTCTTTACAATTTTTTTTAGAGTTCAAATTCCATTTTCAAATTCCAAATACTTTACAAAAATATTCAATTGTAATGAAACAGATCGCATGATTCCTAAGCACAAGTGCGAAGTCTGGTAACTAAAGGACAGTAATCGAGAACATTTTGAATTTTTTTCTCCAAAAATTGAGGCAAAAATCGGAAATAATTATTGAAACAAAGCTAACAAAAACAAAATATAATTAATGTTTTTTAGAACAAAGCTTTGAAAAAGTGTTGAAATGTTTGTTAATCATTTAAATGAGTTTA
The DNA here is from genome assembly GCA_034695525.1 of Euzetes globulus. Lineage (NCBI taxonomy): Eukaryota > Metazoa > Arthropoda > Arachnida > Sarcoptiformes > Euzetidae > Euzetes > Euzetes globulus. Next base: position 12,991 of record JAQIWP010000066.1, read on the forward strand.
ACCTTTGATTTTTTGTGTTGAAAGCCATCTATTTTTCAAAGCAATTAAATCTTTTAGTTTTTTAATTAGACGTGTGTTTAATGTTGTTGTGTTTTATGAGCCCCTAATGAGGTTTACACAAGTGGTTCACAACTAAAGGACTCGACTTTACCGATACTACTTATAAATTGATATAATTTTGTGAAACTCAGCGTATAGTTCGTCAAACTTTGTGTTTAAGTCAAAAAAGTTTGCGATTCAGTTCTGAAAAAATGAATTTCAAAGACAAATGTTTTCTCAGAATATTTTGGTTTAGTTTCTGTTGTTTTTCTATCGTTTTTTCTGAAGAGCTTTCAAATGAAGTTGAAGCAGAACTCGAGGAATTAACCACTGAAGAGTTGTCCAAATCTGATGCCGAAAATAAGTTAATATTAGGGAACATAACCGATAATCGGTTGTTCTCATCAATGCAACAGAGATGTGTCACAAACGAGGGTCGGCCCGGCTTTTGTAAAGTTGGTGTTTGCCTCAATCTAATTGATAAAAAACCAGTCTATTGTCAGTCGAGTTCCTCATATCATATGAAATGCTGTCCCACAACCTCACGATCAGGAGTTTTGTTGCCATCAGATCCGAGTAAGAATTGAATAAAAAAAAATGAAACAAATTCTTATTCAATGTAATCGACTATAAAGTATGTGGATTGCGTCCGGGCAGCAATTTTTTCATTGTTGGGGGCACTGAAGCACCGCCACACACATATCCCTGGGCAGTTGCCATTTATCAGAGTTCAGTGAAAGCTAAGAAAATGAAATCGCGATTCATTTGTGGTGGTACCGTCATTAGCCAATGGTATGTATTGACTGCATCGCACTGTATTGTCAGACAGACCGAGACATTGGTTCCGAGCAATTTCAAGCTTTTGATTGGTGCACATGACAACAAGGACAGTGGCTTTTTTGCAGACGTTCAAGAAATAAAAGTTCATGAGAACTTCATATTCGGTCAGCATAAGAACGACATCGCACTTCTCAAACTGGCACAACCTCTGGATTTCAGCCATAATAGCCATATAACACCAATATGTCTTCCACCGCCAGCAATTGAAAGGGCAGATCTAGTGGGCACAATGGGCACTCTTGTCGGATGGGGCACTACTTCACAGGTCTTTCCAATTCAAAATTTTACAAAAAAAAAAGTTTTTCGTTAAAGAGTTTTGAAAATTGAATGCAATTATAGAGTTATATAATATTGTGTGCCATATGTTTAGCACTGAATATGATTTCAATTCAAGTCTTCTCTTTAATAAAAGGGAGGAAAACCGAGTCCTGTTTTACAAGAAGTTGAAGTACCAATTAGTGACCTGGAAGACTGTGCCAGGAGATATAGTTCCCTTTTGGGGATTTCAGATCAAATCGATGGCCACCAGTTATGCGCCTCTTATCCGAGAGGAGGAAAGGATTCGTGTCAGGTAAGGCTCTATTCATCACATTTTAAAGTCTAATGAAGACTCTCTGAATTGCAGGGAGATTCTGGAGGATCACTCACTGTTTCTTACAGTGGAAGGTATTATCAGTTAGGAATAGTGTCTTTCGGCAAAGGATGTGCTCAACCAGGATATCCTGGAGTATACACAAGAGTGTCGAGTTTCCTGTACTGGATCGGCGCTCACACTGAAGATAGCTTTTAATTCGAAATATTGTAAAATTGTAGTGAAAGTCAATTATTTATTTCATCAATTGTTCAGTTAATGTGTTACACGACGTGTAGATGTCTTTTCATATAACATATGAAACTATTTGCAAATCATTATCCAATTCATTAAAATTAACTAATATTTCGAAATTCACTCATTACTACTGTTTTGTTCGATTTTCGACTTCACATAAGTCTTGAACATATTGACCGGTTCTTTGTTGATCTCATCATAATAGGGAAGGTCTCCCTTTAGTCTATCACTCCATTGCTTCAGATTTTTGTAATCACTGGTGACGTCATAATCGAAAACTTCAGCCAAGGAAAGACTGGCCAACATTGATAGATCTGCTAAAGTGATGTCATCCCCGGCCACATAGCTATTGACAGCCAACCAGTCATCCATAATCTGAAGGGATTCCTTGATCTTCTTCTCTTTTTCGGGATCCAAATTCGACAGATTCCTGCCGTAGTCTCTCATTATTGGAGCCAAATATTCTCCGATAGAGCGGTAAAGAACTCCTAAATCCCACTGAAGTACTCGATCGACAACAGCCCTGCGCTGGGGATCAATCGGGTACAGACTGGAATCGGGCGCATACTTATTGGCCAAATAGCACATTATGGCCCGACTGTTGCCATCCATTTATAAAATATGCAATTATTTAATGAATTTATATGTATTTGTGGTCAGACCTCTCCCATAAGATGAAACCATTGTCACAAATAGTGGGCAGACAGTGTTGTGGATTAATTTTGAGGAACCACTCCTCCTTTTGCTCACCTTTCCAATTATATCTACTAATTATTTGAAATCAAAAAATGATTGAAATATACCTTTCATTAAATCGACAAATTTTGGATTTAATTCAATATTCAAATGCTTTGCGGCCATCATTACTGCCCGACATGGAGGGGAAGGACCCACGAAATACAAATCAATACCCATTATTGCAGAGTTGCCAAAATGATCTGGGCAAAAAGAAACAATAGGAACTAGCGAATAAAATAGAAAATTTCTACAAAAAGTAAAACGAAAATAAGTAAAAGACTAAAAATAAAATTTTTGTTTTTCAGTTTCAATCTTATCGGAGAGATAACAATAAGTAGTTACCAAACAAAACAAAACAAATAAATGACTTCAAGGAAAACTCCCTGTATGAATTTCGCACATATTTTATAAAAGGTCCATTTTATATAAAATTACTTTTCAAATTCAAATTTCAATTTTTATTCATTTTCTCTTATGTAACAAATTATGACTTAATGGGATTTTGAAAACATATTTATGATTAGAATAAAAAATGAATACCTTGCAAACAATACCAGTTTAATTGTGAAAATTCTGTACTCTATTCTATAGTTACACAGTATTAAGATTTTATAGAATATTTTGAAGTGAGTGGAAGGAAAGCTCATTTTCTTTAAATTTCGAAATACATGGAAAAGTTCACAAATTAAAAATAATTTTCATATATTTAATGGCAATATTCCGTGCTTTTCGCTTCTCATTGTTATTGCATCTCATTCTTATGCAATTGCCCTACTTATTGCATACTCCTTATAGAATTTATATCATTATCCGTACAATCAATAAATTCAATTTATTGCAAATCACAAATACATTAATTTTTCACAAAAACTGTTTTCATTTTCTTAGGCAAAAAGACTAATACACTGGAATGCCTATATAATGAACACGAATGGTTTGAAGAATTTGTTCATTAAAGGAAAATTCATTATATCGGATGTTCATTATATAGGCATTCCAGTGTAGTTAAAACTTTTCCACCAAGTTCTTAAAGCATAAAAAAGCATTTATAAGACTTCAAAATTGAGTATTAAAAAATATGCTGATGAGACATTCAAAAAGGCATTGTATGTCACCTGGAATAGATTGTGCTGACTTGGGGGATGTCTAGCAGATAGAGAACTGGATTCCAATCTCTTCTAATTATAACTAATGTCTTATTGAAAAAGTTCCCAATTTATAACTAATTAAAGCATTGGAATTAATTTTTGAATTATGAACTTGTCCAAAAATATGATTGAACTGAAAAGATTACAAAAATTGAAAACAATATCATAATAGAAACGGGAATTATATAAATGAAAAGAAATACTGTTAATAATAGAATTGATGTCTGAAGGAAGAGTTTGATAAATGTTTTTGTCATTTGTCGAATACAAATGAAAGGCACCGTTTTTTATTACAAATAATAATTGTCTGTAAACCCAATTGAAATCAATTCAATTAAAGAATTTTGACAAACATTTTGATAATTGAGATGAAAAAGGAATGATTTGTTCTGAAAGTATATTGTTTATAGTAAACAGAGTAATGCACTCAATATTAATATTTATCAGTAATTCTTAGAAAATCAGTTAACGTCTGATCGAATAACAATCTGTGGAAGTATTGACAGTTTATGTCAAAATACTGTATCAAAAGATATAAATATTTTTAGTAATTATATCGATAATCAGTCAATAAGTCTGTCTTTAAATTCTAATTGTATTGGAATTAAATATTACTATTAAGACTATCAAATAACCAGAACATCCTATTCTATGTTATAAAATACTTTAATTAATTTGTCATCATTGTGGGGGAGGGGGAGAGGCACTGGGAAGTGAGGTATACTATTGACCTCTCAATCTATTGCAATCATTTGAATAATGGTTAGTTTGTTAGATACAGTAGATATTCGATTCTGTCAACCAGTCGCGATTTTGGAAATGATCAAATGAAAATCGAGAGAGGGATAACATCGATGAATTTCTTTTCCAGTTTATCATCAGTTTAATTGAAATAATCAGTTATTTTGTTCTGTTTAAGCATTGAATCAATTATCAACTATTATTTTGTAAATTCTGTGAATTGTTGATCACATAAATCATATTCTATTTGAGAGAAATAAAAGATTTCTAATTTATGAAATAATGATAAACAATTCGAAGTAAAGCTATACAAATGGCTTGTCTTCAATGCCTTTTGATTTAAATAAAACAATTAATTGGATATTAAATGAAACTTTTTGTTTAAAATGTGAAGTGAAATCGTCATTGCATTGAATCGATTATAAAGACAGTGACTTTATAACTGATGGATAGATATGGATGGCTTTTTGTTAATCTATAGAACCGTAATAATCAATTGTTTTTGGCCCAAACGCTCGAATGGCTTATAAAGCCATGGCTTTAAAGGTCATGAAAAAGGGTAATATAGAACTTTGGAGAGACTAATAGAACATAAAGAAATTCTTGTTTTCTTCCATCATTTCAAACAAATCTTGGTCGATAACATCGATTTGAGGTGCGGGGGGAACATCATAGGGCACATCAAAAGGCTCAATCATTAAGTCTTCATTTGGCTGTATATTTGGCTCTACATCAGGTTTGACGCTATCTATTAGACCGCAATCAATGCACTCCTCTGTAATCCTCACAGAATTGACTGTCATCTCATTCAATAAGAACCGGAATTTACGGAAAATCTGCTGCGAATATGACTTAAAGATAATTAGCTCTTGGAGTTCGTTGAAGCCATCAATTGGTCCGAAAGAAGTGGTACTCAGACCACAATTATAAATATGAAGGCACTCCAGACTAGGAAACAATATGTTTATATCTTTGAGTGCGTCCTCTCCGATGACGGCGTCTTTGATTGTCAATCGCTTCAAATGTGAGCAGTTGTTGAGACCCTTTAGAGTATTGTAGTCGAGAGGAACCGTGTCTTTGGTGTAGGTCTCACCAAACCATCGAATGGAGAGTTGCCTCAAATGTTGCAATTGATTGATACAATTGATTAAACTCTTGATTTGTTTGGCGTCCGATTCAATGGCGTATGACATTGAAAATGAAAGACTTTCCAAACTCTTGAAGATATCACATATGCTTTCCATTCCGTTCGGAGAAAGCCTTTCGATCGACAAATGTTTGACATTTAAGAAATGGTCGGCCATTTCCGGCAATTTGTTGACTATTACTGAATCGGTGAGAATAGGATTGGAAGCGTAAATTGTGGTCAAGTGTCCACTCATTTGTGCAAAAGAGAAGCCCTCGAATTTGAAGCTGTTGTAAGTGACAGAACGTGAGCCACCCGTTCCCAATGACTCGATCCTCTCGGAGAACACTTGTCTGACACTCAGTTTGAAGACTTCCAGACTTTTACAGCGACTCAACAGATAAGCGAAGCTCTCTTCAGACGCATACAGATAGTCGCTGAAGATCTCCAAGTGCTTCAGATTAGAGTATTGGTCACACAGGGCTTCCATTTGGCGGTCGGTTATGGAAAAGTGCTGTCCGTTTAGGTTAAGGACAATTAGTTTCTCCAAATTGGACGAACAGTTGTTAAGAATCAGATCTATGAGAGATTCCAATGAAGTCCTTGACCTCAAGACTAGACATAAAGCAGTCAAATGTTTGTGTTTCCTGAGGACCAACATCTGGATGTGGAGGGGCTGAAGGAGTCGAAGGGCATTGTCACTACCCCTCACCCAAAAGCCGTCCTGCAATCGACATAAATCTCGGACCGAAAGTATCGGATATTTGCTCAGATCTTCGTCACTGATGTCGTACAATGTCTTCAGTTCTTCGGTCAAACAAAGGGCTCGTTTGCTGTTAAAGAGGCCGTCAATCAAATCCCGAAATCGTCGGCAAACTATTCGAGTCTTTAGTTGTGATCTAAAGTCCAAATACTTGTCGAAAATCAGAAGCAATACGTCTTCGCAGAGACTGTCAATTGTCAATATCTTATTGGAAGACATCATATATAAGATAATTGTCGACAAAAGAAATGCTAAGACATTGAAAACAGAGTTTAAATATCGAGAAAAGATTGCATTGGTTTTAAATCCAAAATACAAATAGAGTCCGACATTGGATCCGGTCAATTATTCAATGGCATGTTTACCAGAGTGCAAGCACAGTTGTACTTGCCCATCTTATCTTATCTCTTCACAACCAGTGACAAACTGCAAAACACATTTTTATTCCGAAAGAATCGATTATTATTTCGGTGTAAACTAGAAATTGAATCAAATGGGGTTCGGGTTCGGACAGGGAATCACTCGTACCTCTAAACCCAATGTTTTTGTGATGTGATTGGTTTCGGTTTAACTGTATATAGAAATAGCGCCACATTTAAAAATATTTGTTTTAATTTCCGATTAAATACATATTTGTGATGAAAATGACATAAAATTTTGTTAAATATTCTTCAATACAATCAAATTTGGAGTAAAAAATATTGTCTCAAACTTTAGTTTAGATTAAAAATCATGAAGATAATTATTGTAATGAAAGATGAACTACAAAACTTTAACTGATTGCAACCATTGATTAGAGGGAGGGTTGGCATCACAATTGAAGTGGTGGCATTCGGTTCAGCCGGTCCCGGCTCATTCGGCTCATTCGGCTCAGTTTCAGTGGTGGAAACTGGCTCTTCCGTTTCCACTTCTGGCTCTGTTGACTCAGCCTCAGTGGTGACATCGGGCTCTTCTGTAGACAATTCTTGGTCTTCTTCTGGTGTGAATTCTTCGTCACCTTCAGTCCTCACATAAGTTATGGAAAACAAAAATACAAATAAATAGACAATTAGTAAAAGTCGCATATTTTTGCTCAAATGATTTTTGAAGAAATATATGAAATATATATTGCAAGATGAGATTTCAAATAAAATACTGAAAAGAGTGGAATCGGTTCTAAAGTGAGACTTATTTATAAATTATTTGACAAAAAATTGATTCGAAGCCCTCATTGGATGCGATAATTGATAAAAAGCAAAGCAATCGCTGAACGGACTCATCGATTGAAACTCATATATAAATCAAAGTCTTTTAATCTGTTTTTAATGAATAAGCAAAAGAAGAGTTAATCTCACATTAATTTATGTTTACACAAAAAATTTATTGCTTTTATTTTTTGATAATGAACAAGGATCATTTCCAATTGAAGACATTGAAACTAAATAAAAAGTGACATTGTTTTACAGAAAATTTTAGATTAGCAGTTCAAGTTTATATCCGGTGAGATTTAGTTCTACTAGTCTCCCCATAATCACATTTTTGAATACTGAATACCCTTTTTATAATGTAATAAAGCTTTTTAGCTTTTGTAGTCATTTACTGTTCAGTGAAATAACCATTTCGATTACTATACTTAGGTTACTAAATCCTGGGTCCGCTTACAGTCGAGCCAATTGTCAAGTACATTTTTTATTTGTCTTCTAAATGTGTCAACTAATTTCTATAGAGAGATAGCTAATACAACAATTTTAGTAATTACCGGCCTTACCTTCTCGTTAATGCTAAGATCAAATAGATAAGGTTGAATTTACAACTGTTATTAAACTTTTAATGCGATCTATTTAAATTTTATTTATAACATTTTTTGAAAATAAAAGCTTTTTTACTATTACAAAAAGATCAAGAAACATCAGAAATAGATTGAAATTTGCTATATATTAATCTTGGTCCAGAGCTGACAATCTTTTCATTTATTTTCATTAAAAAGATGATTATTGCATAATTGCGCAAAAGATTTCACGCATAAACATTCAAACATCTCACCATAAATGAGTATGAGTTCTAATTAATTGAACTTGGTAATTAAGTGAACTTAGTGCTTGTTCAAAAGTAATAGTATGTTTAGGTGCAAGGTCTTAAATTTTAAGCTTATTTTGCGAATAAAAATAAATTAATCAAGATGCTTTGAGACATATATGACATATATGGCTATCTTTGCTCATATCCATTAGCAGGGAACGGGAAACCGATACGTCCCTTACACTACACTAAACTTTTTATTTTTGTTTCAATTACCCTCCAGTGCCAATTTTGTGAACATGCCGATTTTATGAACCTAACAGCCTCTTTGGTTAAACAAATAATTGACTCATTCAGATATAAATATTTACAATATATTTGGGTTCTGTTAGGCTTGAAGTCCATTAGAAAGTGTGCAGTTGCCTCGATAAAATTGCTATTCTATAATATTAATTTCGATATTGAATTTTATTTTCAATTTAAATGATATCGAATTGAAGGACAAAAATTTAATCAGTGAAAGGAAATTTAAATATTGCAGCAAAGAATAGACAGATTGAAATTTGAGTCTTATCTCTTATTCAAAGACTGCCTCTGAAACATCCTATTTATCCGACAGACATTTGACTCATTAATTTTTTGCTGAAAGACATAAAATAACAATTTTTTATAGAAAGCAATTAAAATATTGGAATTTAATATGAATTCACAAAATTAGATAAGAATTTGTTTGTGAATAAAAAGCTTATGTTTTGAATGAAATCTGCAAATTATCAAATTTAATCTATAAATAAAATATGAATAAGCTTTATTAATTATAATTTTTATAAATGACCCATTTTATTCAGGGCTACTTTTTTTTTAATCAACGAGTAGGCGTCAAATGTTCTCGAATTCTAAGGATTTTAGTTAACAACTGAGTCAGTAACTACAAATTTTGCACTAATTTTACTTGTTTAAGGATCACTCTAATTAAGTTGAATCAAAGAATTTCTCTAAATGCTTATGCAAATACTATTATGACCCATGTTTTCAATTAGTAATTAGCCAGGACAAAACATATAAACAAGTCTAAACTTTAGATTAAATACTACATGTATTTAATTTAGTACTCGTTTTGCTCGCAATCAATTTGAAGAAAAAATTATTTCTAATAAAGATTTTAATGTAATAGACCATGTCAATTTTGAAGACGTTTACCCTCTCAAACCGAATTAGTTCCTTTGCCAAGATCCATTCAGTATTGAATTTATAAAAACAAAAAATAATGTTTTAGGAGCCAAACAGTTGGGACATCTTTTGGCTTAATTTTCAAATTGTTTGTATTCTTAGTTATGGTGTGATATCGCTGTTAATTATGGACCCATTTGTTTAAATTTCAACATTATTTGACTTGATTTCATTTAAATTAATAGTTCAATTAGTCATTATGAATAAACAGGACAGTATTCTGGATCAGGTACTCATTTCAATGGCATCTCGAAACTCAATTTGATAATAAACTTAATTGTTTTTACATCTAATCCATAGTTTGATAAACTTTTGGAAAGTTTGAACACAATTAGCGTTGGATTACAATTAGATGTCATCACAAAAGTTGACATCAAATTAAGTCAATATAAAAATCAACTCAAAGGCCAACTAATTAACCATAATTTGAATGGGAATTGTGACCAAATCTCCCAATTATTGTCGACATCAGTTTCCGCCAAATCTGACAATAATTTCGGCCAAAACTTAGAATTTAATTCAAATATTGTATTAAATGTGAGAAAATCTGAGCGTATTTTGAATCGGAAGACACAACAAATGGGTTCAATGCAGACGGAAACAGACAAACAGATAATAATTGGACAAAAGAGCACTTCTTTGCAACATCCTGTCGACAACCAATTGTCGATTGAAGAGCACCCGATTGCAAGTGTGGCCAATGATTGCAGTGAAAGCCTATCGCAAATACAAACCAATTCAACCAAAGAGGACACGAAGTCAATAATGCGACGCAAATGGCGCCGAACTAAAGACATCAATGACTTGAAGTGCAAATATTGTGGTAAAATATGGCGATCGCTGTCACACCTGGAGATACATTTGCGAACTCATACGGGAGAGAAGATATTCGAGTGTCAACAGTGTAGCCACAGATTTGCACAATTGGCTGGACTTCAGGTTCATATGCGTCGACATAACAATGACAGGAGGTTTGAGTGCGATGTTTGCCATAAAGCCTTTTACACCAAAATCGATTTGACTCGACATAAGTCGTCCCACAAAGAGCTCAAAACTATCACTCATTGCTGTGAAAAATGTGGGAAAGGCTTCTCTGAGACCAGGAAATTGAAAAATCACATCCGGTAAAACCCAGAATTGTTTGTAGCTTTTCATAAAACGGAATTCTCTATAAATTTGAAGGTATGTCCACGAAAAGAAGGAATCAGTTGTATGTGAAATATGTGGTCATATAACACATGGACAGCACCTACTCTATGCACATAAACGTGTCAAACACGGAGAATTGACAAAATATGCCTGTCCTGTCTGTCAGACAGTCATCGGTTCCAGAAGTGCTTTTGTTGTGCACTTGAGGTCTGATTTAATTTTAAATTCTTATAATTATTACAATAGTTTGTCACATTTCAGAGCACACGCAGATGTAAAGCCTTGTGCCTGTAATATATGTGGTAAGCAGTTCCGAAGCAAGTCCCAAGTGGCCAGACATAAGTTGGCGCATAAGGAGGGCCGACACGAGTGCAGCATTTGTGCAAAAAAGTTCAAAACTCCCCATCATTTGCGTAGACATCAAGTTATTCATTCGGGAAACAAACCGTTTGAATGCCATTTATGTCAATACAAATGCAATGTTAAGTCAAATGTTGTAAAACACATCAAATCAGTTCATGGAATCGTCGACTTCTCTTTCGTCAAACACAAGACACCGGTTGTCGAAAACATAGAAAAAGAAGCCCTTCAGAAGGGATCCATTATCACACAACAGGTTCTCAACGATATCTCTGTATCCAAAGGAAAGACCATTACTTTGAATGAATTGAAACGATTGGATGAGAAGAAAAAAAGAGACAAAGAAATTATTTTCAAAGAGATGTCACAAAACGTCAAAAACAGAAAACAAAATGTCAAACAAAGAATAGTGAGACACACAAAAGACATTCTGGACGACGCCATCGTTTCCACTTTCAATGAGCTTAGCAATAACGGTGCTGACAATCAATTGAGAGGAGCTCAGCTCATTTCCATTGACGTGAATCCAGGCTCACACGTCACTCCTGTGATCATTGAAAACCCAAGTCATATCTATGAAGTGGCAGTTGATCCGAGACAACAGCCATCAAAAGTCACTTCTTGTCTGGCAGTGAATAGCGAACAACACTTCAAAGAAGTAATTACTTTACATTTCACCACTTGATTGTCCAAATTATTTGTTATCAGAATAAGTCGGTCTCTCATTTGTCAATAATTATCATCAATGACAAGATATTGTAAATTATGATCGTTTCTATTCAACCAATTCTTGTTATTATTGATTATGTCTTATTGAATGTGTTATAAATTAATTAAATAATATTAATAAAGATATTTTATTATCGAATCTATTTCAAGTCAAAGGTTACCAAGGTCTTTGACTTGGGGTATAAGAAGAGGGTAAAGCGGCGCATTTTTTCATTTTTCTTGAACCTTAAAGAATATTTTTCAAGAACGTCGGTCGGAATTATCATTTTTCTGATTTGCATAATAATTCTATGGAAAGTACTCTAGAACACTCTAGAACAAATGATAATGACAAGTATAATGATATCACTTATTTAAACGTGAAAAAATTGAATAATACAGAAGACCAAACTTCCTGACTTTAAAACAGCGTTGAAAAGAGTCTGTAAAGAATTACACCAAGAACTTATCAAAAAATCTTTGGCGGCCTGGTTTAGACCAGTTTATAAAATTGATTAGAATAAGGGTTAGCATATTCTATAAAATATTTATTTTATCTTTTTAAAATTAATTATTTAAAATTAAAAAGGCCCAGATATTTTGTTTATCAACTTCTGCAATCTAATTTTGCTTTTCAGTTCAAATTTGTCTTTAATCGCAAGTTTTAATCGCCACATGCTCTTATTGTAATTGGAATGTAAACTTGTTACAAGTTAAATATTGAATTACTTGAACAATTCTTGTCATAAAAATATGTTATGTCACTAAAAGTTTTAATAATTACTTATCGATTGAAATAAATTATAGGTTGTGTTTAATCATTCACTCGTTTCTAATTTTCAATTCTGAGTTTAGATGGAAAACACAGAATAATAACAATAGAATATATACCAAGATAGAAAGAAATATATATTGGAATGAAAAAGAAATTGTTTCTTTGTATGGAAACAATCTGTGAGTCTTGTGATGAATATTCTGTGCCAACACATCCCTTAAATGAATAATACATTTTGTATAAAATTTTAGTCTATTTACTGAGTTTTCAGAATATGAAAAGTAAATTCTGTCAGATATTTAGTGATGGCATTCCTTTGTCTCTCAATAAAAGTCAGTACCATTTGAGTCATATGATTGGCTCCAAATTGAGTTTTTCGGCCGAATTTTGGCAGCCATTCATCGATGTCGAAGTGTTTCCTAACCAAACCACTAATATATGTGGTCCGCTTCTAGGAATGCTCCTGGAAATCGCACACAAACTTCAATTCAGGTAAGAATAAAACTAATGGTTTCCATTTAAATTAACTTGTTATGAAATTAAAGTTTAGTTTATAGACAGACGACGACTGGTGATCACCATGAAAACTTTGCTATGATGAAGAATGGTTCAGTAAATCTGATTTTATGTCCATTCCCTCCCATTAAAGTTGTTTTTGAGGGTTGGAATGATTTGAGACTTTCCCGATATATAGACGACATCGCAATGATTAGTATACTCTCTGCCAAAACACAAATCGAGTCAATCTTCCACTTATTGGAAGTCTTTGACACAAATATTTGGATTACTTTTTTTGTTTTATATCTATTGACATCAAGCTTAAGCTCATTGATTAGAAAGGACACTGGTCCTTTCGTTTACTATTTCGGTGTTGTTTTCGGCCAAATAATCTATTATTGGAAACGCAGAGAGAAAACATCGTTGATAACTATGATTTGGATGTATGGATCACTGATAATGATGTGGGCCTACTCTGGAATATTGCTTACATTTCTAGTATTCCCGACCCCTTACGATAAAATTGATTCAATGGATGAATTGGCCAAAAGAGACCTGCAATTCGGTGTTTTCGATGACGAAACTGCCTATGAATATGTTACAGATCCTAAAGAGCCTTATTTTGAACATTTTAAGACACACTACAGAAAAGAGAGGGCCGGTAATGCTGGCAAAGAAAAGTGGGAACAACGAGTCTTCACTGGTATAGCGAATGGTTCATTTGCTTTGGTCAGTGACCAACCTTTTAATGACTACTATTTTGCAACCAAACTGAAGAGCTATCGAAACTTATACCGATCCAAAGATAACCTTTTAGTTGTTCCTTATTTTATAGCACTTTCCAAATACAATGAAAACCAATTGAATTCAAACATCGATAAAGTGTGAGAAACAAATGGCTATACTTTTTTTCAAACCATTTAATTTGATCTTTTGTTGAATTTTAAGAATTTGCTCCCTTTTTGAGAGTGGAATCTACAAGACTTGGGTAAAAAATACATTAGATGTGAATAATGAGGCCTTCATAGAGGGAATCGTTGAAATGGAACAAATGGAATATCAATATTCTGAGTTGAGTCTAAAGACGTTCAAGGTTCTTCTATACTTGCAATTCGTGGCAATCATTTCATCGCTCATTGCATTCACATCTGAATTGATTTTCAAATCAAAGTTCATTTGTAATAAACATTTGCCTACAATTCGGATAAATAATAGCTCTGCTGTGATAGAGAAGAGACGGCACAGACACATAACTTATAAACGCTTTCATCTGATAACAGAATATTGGATCTATGGTACCTCAAGCACCAGAAGTTTGTTACCAGACGTTGTAGTCTAACCACATTATGTGTCAAATGTTAGGTCAAAGTCATTGAGTAAACTCTAAGTTGAGTGCAAACATCAAATAATTCTTTAATCTACACAAAGAATCAACAAAACATATCTTGAATACAGAGCTAATACACTGAATTTTACCATAAATATTTATATATTAAGCATAACACAGACTTTTATTAATATAATATTAAGAAGATTCTGAATTTCTATTAGTCTTGTGTGAAAATTGTAGCAAGCTATTCTAATTTTGATTATTTCCACTTTTTCTTTAAAAAGATTGAAAATTTAATTAAAATCTAAATTGTATTAAAAGAAATTCAAATCCTAAAGGAATTTAATCTATTGATGAATAATGAATTTGTTAAACAAGTATTTGAAACCTTAATTATGACACAAAATCACAAAAACTCCAAATAATGAATCAAAAGATGTTTGAGATGACAATGGATTTGGCGAATGAATAGCCCTTTTGTCTCTACAATAGCAGAGATTCAGGCCATGAAAAACACTATTGCATTCAACACTGTTTTTGTTAAGGTATTCACATATCTGTTATTATAAACAAGTTGCGACAGTCTTTCCCAGAGATTAGCGGATGAGGGTCTCAATGATCAATACCTGTATAAATACTGAAAATATAAAAATATTTTGTCAATAAACAAAGTCATTCTCCAGTGCAGGTATGAATCGGTTTATACACATTCTCTGTTATTCATAAAATGTTTTTCAACTATTTTTCGTATAATTTGAAAGTTTTTTTTATTGTGAATGAAATAATTTTACATTAATAAAAATTCATCAATGTTTGGCATTAAACCAAAATGTATTTGAGTCTAGTAATTGTAAAAATAATTTTGTTGAACGTAACATGGATTATGTGTCAGAATCCAGGTAAGTTTTCATGCAACTTTGCTTGTCATACAGACTTTGCATTTGAATAGTAGAAATTAAAAGAACTCGTCGTCCCAATCGATTCGATCACTTGCTTTGCAAACAAAAATATTCTGGTTTTGGTGTAAGAAGTTCAGCCGTCTTGGTAAGTTTTCGACACTTTTTAAAATAATATCCGCTCAATTCTTTCATTGAAATGAACAGAACTATAGCGGAGAGCTTTGCAAGACTTATTGCCGGGTAATTAATAGAGTCAATCGAACAGCAAGTTTCACAGAAAATGTTTCCCCAAATAATATCAGATGCGGTCCATTAGGAGCGCGGGTATAGACTTTAAGATTTCGATTTTTAAATATTAGTTAAATCAAAATTTGTTTCAGTGCATAGAAGGAGTTTGTACGCCATCCGGTGCTTCGGGCAGTAGCTCTGGTGCTATCGTTGAAGGAGCTTCAAATAGAAGAAAAGGCCGACCAGTTGGTAATCGTATTGATATCAAACGAAGAGTCAGGCCAGGAAGAAAGAGTTCTCCCAGTCCTCAAAAGACAACATCGATATCAACAATAGAAATGACAGATTTTGGTGAAAAGGAAACGGAAACGGCAACACCTGATGTCATCATCAATGAAGACAACGAAGACACAGACAATACAAACGCCAAAATTGTATTTCCCGACGATTGACATCATATTTCAAACCAAATAATTAATATATTTTTGACTCAAATATTTTACTTTTTGATTAATAAAAGTCTTAAAAACATTTTTTTAATATTCATTTGATCATGCTATTTTCTACTAAAGATTATTTTGTGAGTTTACTTGTAGTTTTGAAATAGTTTATCTACAATATATGTAAAGAGCTTTTAATTTGCAATGGAATTTCTAATACGAAGTTAAAATTGATGCTAGCTCATGGTTTACGACAATTTATTCTTCCTCTTCCAATTTAGGACCTCCAACTTTTGGTGGCGTTCCAACTATTGGTTTATTATTTGCAGCACCATTGGGAGTACTAACTCCAGGTACAGTAACACTTCCGCTAGGACTATTGCCAACATTTGCACCAGGAAATGTACTAGCATTTCCACTAGGGACATTACCAACATTTGCACCAGGAACAGTACTAGCATTTCCACTAGGGACATTACCAACATTTGCACCAGGAACGGCACCAGCACTTGCAACAGTTGCATTTCCAACACTTCCCCCAGGTATAATGCCACTACTTCTACCAGGAACAACACCAGGTCCTGTACTCGCAACACCAGGAAATCCACTACTACCAGAAGCCCCAATAGTTGCTATCCTATTACTACTGCTGGCTGTTGTGGTCGACGGTTCTTGGCCACCTGTTTGTGTCTCATCTAAATTGAGAGGAGTTCCGATTTTTTTACATTTTCCTCCTTTTGAACAATACTATAAGCAATAGATTTTGATTATTGTATTTAATAACACGGATTCAAATGAAAAGTTACTCGATCTCTTCCACAGGTTACATAATATGGTGAGTCTATTATCGTGGTAATTTTGGCAACATTCGAATTTGCGGATTTGAACATACAATAGGTTTTACAGGGAAACCCAGTTCTGTTCTATGTACATGTAATATAAAAATAACAGCTTGCTCAAGTAAAAGCCATACTCACGAAATAAGCCACGACAACAGCGTTTGGATCTTCAATCTCTTGAATTTTGTCTAATCTTTCATACATTTGAACCTGGCAAGCCACATAATCGACTCTTTCTGGAGGCCGGCCTACTCCAGATCGTTTACACACACCAATTGAATTGATCGAAATTAAAAGCAAACTAAACTTTAAAATCATTTTATTTCAATCAAACATTCAATTAAGTCAAACACAGGTTGTCTTCATTGAAATTCATTCTTCTCAGTGAACTTTACCACAAATTAATTAATCATTGATTTATTATTTTATATATTCTTTGAAACGAACGGATAATTAAATACATTCTTTGAATATTAATATTCATTATCAATATTTTAATGCTTGATTGATTTTAATATCCAAAGTTCATCTAAATAACTATTATCCAAACCACCTGGTCTATTCAGAATAATTACTGTTTTAAATACTTATTGAATTATTAAGCTTCTATTCAGTTCCCTATACTTTTAATGTTAATAGACGCTTTTGAGTGACTCTTCTCCAATTATAATAATTATCTGGGTTGTTCATCATTTTCACTGTTTTCATTCCGGATAGCTGGCTTTAGACTAGATGCGTAAGCATGGTTATTTAAATTGTCAGCTTTAAAAGAAGTATCAGAAGGTTTCTCTTCTCTTTCGATTTGATCCCCGTTTGTATCATTGATTTGAGTTCTTGGCCCAAAAGTTGCGCTTCCATTTGAAGATTCATTATTAGGATTTAGTTTTTCATTAATTTTTGTGAATAAATTTTGAATAAAAGGTGCCTTTTGTGCCAAACAAGATTGACACTTCCCATTGCGACAAAACTAAAGAGGTAACATATTTGCCATATTTATCTAAATCGGTTACTTGAAGTTATACTGACTTCAAGAGGACCACAAACACTGAATTCGGGAGCGTTGAGAGCAATGTATTGAACTGCCGGTGAATTGATTTTTCTGAGCCGACAATAGATTTTGCAAAACTGTCCGCTTTTGTTCTAAACAAAAAAGAATCAAACAATCAAGCAAATATTTGATGGATACACTTACGTAATAACTCTCGATAATAGAGTCAGAGCTGTTGACTTCAGTCATGAGTTTCAGGCGACAGATCCAGTCATTCATGAAATTGTTTAGAAAGCCTGTCCTCGAAAACAAAGTATCGGTTCCGGCAAACATTCCATAGAATATGAGAGAAGTGAACACAATTTCCAATTTAAGCATTTCTTTTGATTTCTCTATTGATTCAGTAATTTCTCCAAAAGTCATGAAAACACTTTTCTTTTCTTCTTTTAAAAGGTTTTTGAAAACAGAATTCTCATGAATTGGAATAAATTAATCTAAAAAATGATTAAATATTTGTTTCGGAAATTAGTCTTCAGTTATGGTTTTGACATAAAAACAATTAAAAGTTTGGAAATAAATCCTTTTATTTAATTTGCATTTCGTCTCAATAAAAAAGATTACAATTAATTCAAAACTACACAAAAAAAATCTCATTCAATATATTAATTTACGACTATTTCCAGGAAGAGTTGAGTGCTTTTCTTGCGGCCAACCATTTGGTTGCATACGAGAAGGCAATCAATGCGATCAAAACCATTGATATAAGGATGTGATCGAAATCGTCTTTCAATACATCAAACGTTTTCGAAGGCGTCACTCGAGTGTAGAACAGGTCTATCGACAACAAAACATTACAAATTGAGTGAACAAATAGTATTAAGGACATCCATACCGAGACCGTAAGCGAACACCAGACACGTCGACTCGAGACCGGTGGCCGACGTTTGGATACCGCGAATCGCAGTCAAGGTTTTGTTGTAATTAATGATTCCTTCGGCAGGAATCGGCAGTTCTGGAATGTATGGAATCAGTCCCTCTTCCATATGTTCTGGTGTCGGTTTGATGGGTCGGCGCGGGTCTAAAAAGGCTTTCGGTAACTCTAAGAGACCACCCGTTGGCAGGAAAACTATGAGTAAATAAAATATCAATTAATAGACAATAGATTTGAGAGACGGTTATGAGAACTGACTCAACATATGTTTGTTTGTGATTCCCCTTTCAGTGATGGTATTGGCCATGACATCGATTCCGGTCGGAAAGATGTAAGTTTGCTGTTCGACAATTGCCGGAACCAATGGGCTGCGCGTCAGTGAAGAGAAAGCACTTGAGTTACTTTGAGTCAGTCCTTCAAAGAGCTCTATCGAAGAGATCTCTGTTCGGCGCGACTTTTCGTTGTAATACGAATACTAAACCATTCAATCAATTAATTCAATAAAAACTATAAAAATCAATAATCTATTCATACAATTATCCAATTTTCCGAATGAATGATATGAATGGGTCGCTTCGCTCTCTTATGGACTGTCGTATACACTATTGAACCAGTAATGGAGTCCAACAGATAGAGGACAACAGAAGCTGTTTAAGCAATCAAAGATTAAAATTAGATCTTCTTCTCTACCAAACATTGAATACTAACGTTTGTCCTGAGAGTCAACTGTTTCGCCAACAATTGCCACTAAATTTGGGTTCAAATATTTGTAGAGAACATTACGGTCTCCCATAACTCTTCCCTGTGAATGGACATGCTCTCCATAGCGTTTGAAGAGGACTTGCAGACCAGTGAGAGGAAGGGGTATATCTAAAGACCAGATCTGTTTTGCAATCAATTCGTCCTGATTCGATTCGGCGAATGAGAAGCCTTTGATTGACCCGTCCCTGGGATTTGTGGTCAGCATATAATAGATGTCTTTGAGAGTTAAGACCAGAGACTTTGCAGACGACGGATAGATAATGGGTTTGAGTTTGTCGTCCAAAATCAGGATTGGCTTCAAATGACTGCTATCCGTATGACTCAAAAGCATTGTTTGTGAGACTCCGACCTCTAATTTAATTCGTTCGAAGACTTCTCCAGTGATCGGATCGAATGAAAATATGAATCCGTTTTTGTTGATAACAGTGCACTGCGAGGGATAGGGATAGTGAGCGGTCGTCCGCTGCACCCAAATCGGCAGCTTTTGACTCATTGAATCAGTTTTATGGCTGAGAAATGGCTCATAAATGGACCAAATGATAGCACCCGTAAGCGAATCGATGGCAAACACTTTGCCATTTGTGGCCAAAGCGATGATCACTTTATGCAGACCGAACCGATCCCTGACTAACGGCGAATTGACGGCACTGTCCTCTTTAACTAACGCCGAATCTGTGCTGCCTTCACTAAATTCGTCATCAGTGGTGTCCACAGACTTGTGTCGGACAGGTTTCTGAGTGACCGCTTCAATCAATTGCTTGACTAGACTTGTGGTAAATGTCTGGAACTGATATATTTGTGTCGATATTCTGGTCAAGAATTGGGACAAAATGTTTGTTTCATCAAAACTGAAGGTTTGTTCGATTTTTGCGTCCAATTCACTCAAAGGCAGATCCATGAGCTCTGCACTACTGATACTACTGAGCGCCTCCTCTCTTCTCCACGTTATCTTTCCGTAAAGATTAGTCATAATAAGGGCCGAGTCTTCCGTAGAAATAAGTATTTTATAGTTTTGTTTGTTATCACTTCTAATCAGAGGTATTATCGACAACTTGTCCACAATTATATCGTTATTCAGTACGAACTGAGCTGAGAGGGCCGGTACTTCTGACCAGTTCTCGATATCGAATGCACTGATTTGGATACCAGTGGTTAGTGTGGGGAGCGATGAGTCGGCCTCATCTTCAGATGTGCTCGGATTTGCTTTTGTTATTAGAGCGCACACCGCAAGACTCTCTGACCCATAGACTGGCGCCAGTGTGAGGGCCGACACTTTGGGCAACACTTTTATCAAATCGATTTGCTTTTGGTTGAGACGCAAAACGACAAACCCTTCTCCGCCCAAATCGATCGCAAAATAAGGTCTTTCACTGTTCTCCTGATATGGAAGTGATTGCAGTTTAAGATATTTAGGTTTGGAATCGCTTTGAAGACCGAACGCCGAAAGGGGAACACCAGTGAAGGCTTTGCTTTCGCCGACAATCAAATACTGCAGAATCAGATCTCTGTCATCAATACATATAAGATATTTGGATGTAATGAAAGAACAAGAAGTGCTTTCTCTGAACCAATTAGAGGTCGGGATCGGAGTCATTGTCGTCTTCACGGACTGAGTCTTCAGATCGAAAACTATTAATTCAACCGATTTTTTGCTGAAATCAAACTTTGAGACTATTATTTGAGTTGAATCCGGACTCAGGCTATAAAGCAGACGAATGTCTCTGAAACAGAAGATAATCATAAAGACATGACTTAAATGAATGATTGTGTCTCTCAAGAGACCAGTTCTCAGATGAATTACCGGTTATCTTCAACTTCTTGAATGAATTCAGTGGACAAACCCTTTTCGGATACCATGAGTCCATCGAGAGTCCAGCACCTAATCCAAGTGCCGAACCCATTGATTGTCATTAGTGGACAATTGTCTGAATCAGTGACCATCAAAGCATCGATGTCGGCCTCCAAGAGATGTCTCCATTTAATTGTTCCGTTTCTAATGTGGAGCGAAGTCAAGACATGGCTTTCGGTGGAAAAGATAATTGTGTTATGCGTTTGCCATAAATGAGCCGAAGATTTGCCGGATTTGATGAGTGATAACTGTTTCAATTGGCCGACAAATTGCGACCTCCAGTCAAACTTCGAGACCTGATCCTCGTATAGACAGTGGACACCATAGTGACCACCGAAGAAGAATAAAACTAAAAGTGTTTTCAATAAAACACTTATAATTAAAGTATAATTAAAACCGATTTTATATTTGAATAAATTATTTAAAATTAATTTCATTTCACTTCAAGTTTTTGTATGTATTTCACACACTTTTGACAAAAAAAATATTAAATAAATACAAATAATTATTGTCTTATGATTTGATGTGAAAATCAAATTTCATTCAATTTATTGAATGTCTTTTTGTTGTCTTGTTTTTAAAAAATCACTTTTAATGTAATGATAATAAAAATTAAAATCATTTAAAACAAAAAACAACATTTCGTTTATTAACACTGTTTTTCATCAATCGTTTTATTTAACACACAATTCATGGCTGAGTATTAAACGCATGCGTTTTGCTTAAATGCCGGTACAGTCTGTGCCCTCCATTGCCACCATCCTATGACAAGGTTCCCGGTCACTTCAATTTTATATATTTCATTATTTTTAATTATCTGTTCAGCTTTACATTCATTTCAATTGTTCAGATTTCAATTCTACTTAAATTATAATCTATCGAAATAATATTTCTAGAAAATTAAGTTTTACTGTATATTAAAATGAAAAGCTATCGCCTTGGTGATATATCATTTTTGATAACATTTAAACCTTATTTTACTGGCACAATAAATTGAATATGCTTTATTCTTGGTAGCTATTGTTATGAATGAGCTAAAAAAATCAATAAATATAGGGTTTTAAAATTTTTATTGTATCAAGCATACAGAATTTATTAATTATCTTATTTGAAATCTAATTATCTTTAAATCTAATTTTGAAGGAAAAATTAACTGAAGATTAAAATTGAAATAATACGAAAATTGAGGAAAATGTCATTAAAATCACGAAAAGTTATTTAACGAAAGTTTATCCTCTATTTAGTTGCTTTACTTCAAAACTTGTCCAGCTAATTTGCATAATTTCCAAAGCATAGCACAGAATAAAAACAAAAACCTGTGAATTAAAAGATTAAGAAAATAAATTAAGAAAAAGCCAGTCATTGACATCCAATTAGAAATGATTACCGAAGTTAATAAAGTTGTAGAAAATGTAAAAATGTTTGCGACAGTGAAGCCAAATGTGGGCCCATATCTGACAGACGAGAAATAAAGCGCTTCTTTAAAGACTTCTTTGTGAGCGGTGTGTAATTCAATGTCATCCAAAGCAGACAATACTTTGATTGCATTCCTGCCGACCATTCCATGTATTAAACAACTCATCACGAATTTGATTAGATTCTCGATGTTATAGATAAGTGTGAGCGATGACAGACTCGACACTCGACTGTCCCCTCCTGATATCCACCCGTAAATATGAACCAAAAAGCCGTAGATAGTAATAGAACTGCTCGTCAAATGAACTAGGCTAAGTTCTGAGTCGATTTTATTAATTTGATCCCTGATCTGAACTAAACTCTTTCTAGTCATTGAAATAGTGTTGGCATTCCTCAGATGTCCAGTCAATAAGATTTTGTACAGACTTTTCAGATACCAATAAGTGTTGATTGATATGAAACAAGTGATGACAGTCGGAGTCCAATTGAAAACTTCCAAATATATTCTTTCTATTAAAATTAATATACAGTCAATTACTTTTAAATTCGAGACAAGAGTATAATCGATGACTAAAGCTGTCGACGATATCAAAATTTGAACCAAAAGAATGAACAAGAACAACAAGAATTTCTTCTTGTTAATCGGAAATTTGAGCAAAAATTTCGTGGCTGAAGAACCAGATATTTGCAAATACAACGAATTGATCAGAATTACTATAAGCTGTGAGAAACGATTGAAAATCAAAAGCCACATAAAAAGTGATTTGTCTTTATTTTTAATTTTGAACATCGAGTCAGTTGTAGTCCAGTAACTAATTATAATAACGATCACAATAATTAGCAGTAAATTATTTGCGAATCCAAACACTTTCCACGATCTTCTTATTTGTGAGGTATTGGTTTTCGAACTAATATTGAGTCCACCGAATGTTATGCCGAATACACGATAAAAATACAAAAGGAATTTAACGAATATTGAAGTAAACGACTGTTCAACCGAACCCAGGATGAAGTCATTCAGTTTTGTCAGCTTTGATTTTGATTCAGGTAATACTTTGGTCACACTTCTGGTGGGAACTTTAGCTTTGCTCAATTCAAAAGATGGCATGTTGTATAATAATTCATTACTTTTGATAACAAAAGTTTTGCGCCGACCATTAGTTTTCATAATTAATTAGGAGTTAAATTAGTAGTCGATATAAATAGAAATCGACTTAAAGTTACATTTATTACAATAAATGAACACTTAATTGTATTTCAATTTCTTGATTAATTTCTAATTAAATGACTTTTCTTTTATGAAAATCGATGTTTTTATCCGAATTACATACGAACTCGAGACGAATGTATGGATTGTCAGCAACGGTAGGACTCAAATAGACTAATGAATCTGAAATACCTTTTAGTGAACGGCACAGTCAAATAGTAAAGTCAGTCCATTTATTTTATACAACAATAAGTTTGGCGATGAATAGCAACAAGTAATCAATATTTTTTTCTCTTTTATGATTAATTAATATACAAACGTTTGAGGAATTTATATTTAAGGGAAAAAAATTCAATTGATTTATCAGTAATATAATTGAATCATTAATAATAGTTTTTCATAATTTGTTTATATAAAGTCAGAGATTGTTTGAATCAAATTTAATATAAAAACTCAATTGTTGTAACTGATCGATCAAAAAAATAATAATATTTTTACCTGAAAAAGAAAACCTAAATTATGAAATACACTCTAATATATTTTATTGCTTGAATTCTCTCCTTGGACTATAGATTAAACAAGTTAGTATACTTATAAACTTAATTCTGGTTAGTATATTAGCATCATAATAAAATCTATTAATAGAATTGTTTTATATAATAATGATTTTTAGTAAAAAACATGAATTACCGAAGAAATTCAACAAAAAATAAATATAAAAAACATTTATTGTCATTGAATGTATGAACATTGAACAAAATAGTTCATTTAAAAACAGCTATTGCTAAGATGTCTCACTAAAAAGTCCTTCTTATCGAGATAACTCGGTTTTTCGATTTAGCACAACCAAGTTACAAGTATTTTAAGCGGGTTTCATACAATTTAAAATAAATTAGCCAAAATAGTGAAAATGGTTAGTGATTTGTTCTAGGATTTACAAAAATTTTTAGAGGAAATTCCTTTTTCTTTTACCTCTGGTAGTCAAAAGTGTAATTGTGCATTCTAAACTTTGTTGTCTTGGTAAAACATGTAATCAAATTCAATTTGAAGTTTCAAGTAAAATTATGTTTTTATTATAAAAGAGAAAGTTAGTTTTTTGTGCGGTATCCTAATAATAAAACAATTCATTTATCATTTATTCTGTGCTCCATATTATCACAAATTTATTGGTCAGAAACCATGAAATCATATTGTTTTGAGTCAGAAGTATATGATTTATTATCACAACTGACTGCAGAAAAGTTGTCCATTAAATCAAATCATGCATTGAATTAAATGCTGTTATGATTGATGTCCGAACATATCCTACAATCAGTTATATTCTGTTTTATAATAATAATAAATATTTATAAACGAAACGAAACTCAAGTAATAATAAAATTGTTATTCCGTTGAGAATATTGTCTGGAATTTGGTATTAATATTTTTGGATCAATAGTAGAGAAAAGAGGAAAAGAGAGCACCAGATCTGCAAACAATTCAAACAGAATATTGATTTTAAAGAATCGTTTCTTCGTTCAAATACTTACGACATACAAAAACTTGTTATCGATATCGAAAAAGCCTGAACCAGATATTGATACAGATTTTTCCGATAACCTGATTAGAGATTGCAACTAAGATGTATAAGATTAGTTGATTAATTACCAAGATCAATTAAACAAAACTTACACTCTTGAATTCTGAATCTTTCAAGTAGTCGAGTCTTAAAGTATTGAAAATTTTGACTGAATCTTTGACTGCATTTTGGACCCGATTTGCGGTCAAACATATAGTCAATAGAGTAATAAAACAAAAGATTGAATCAAATAACAAAATTATTTCAAACATTTCAATCGAATCTTTATAACCCATTAAATCGATTGCTACGAAAAGGCCGCCGAAAACCGAAATCAAATGACTGGAAACCGTTAGGAATAGGCCCGGGGATAGAACAGAATTAATTTTGTCAATCAATTGGTTGAGAGCAATAAAACCAAAGCGTAAATCTTCCAAACTTTCAAAATTCTTGGACTGACTCGCAGTGAATTGGGTTTCCATTTGACGACATAAGCGCTCAGTCTTTACGGCAAACACATTAAAGTAGTCATTAATTATTAGCGAAATGTAAATTATTATAGAGTCGTATGCCTTGGAATGTATTGTTCCGATCAATTTAAATATTAAAAACATATAAAGGTTTACATTATTAGGCAATTGTATTATACAATCGCTGTATTGTTCCTCAGTATCAGTGATGCTATTATTGACTAAACTGTCGACCAGTGAATACCAGAGAAATAAATTAAGTGAAGCAAAGATAATGTTGACTATTATGATGAGCCACGCACTTACAATCAACTGTTTTCTACATTTAAGAGCCTGTATGATTTTATTGCTTACTACTATTTCATAGAAATTCTTATGGAACTTGGAAATGGCTCTGTTCTTGAACAATAGAATCACATCGTTGTCAATGTTTCTGATAAAATCATTGCAGAACAGAATAAATGATACGATTTCTATGGAACGCGATTCTGTCAGACGAATGCTCTTGGCTTTGATAAATTCAAAATTAAAGTTTGTAATTAGGCCAGGCACATTACACGAAACATATCCAGTTAGGAACACTAAACTCGAAATGATAGTCAAGAATTTCAAATCAGTCTTCCGCTTACCATAATAGGGCAGACCACATATTGAATGAAACACACAAATGATAGAAAATGAATCTTTCAGCTTTTTAATTTTAATCGCATTTAAATGTGAATCGAGACTCAGTGAAGACGACTTTATATCATAATATGGTTTTCCGTACAAATTTTCATTAATGTAATTATTTTTGTCCAAACGTAACATCTTTTCTAATGAAAAGAAAATGCAAAACAAATGCAAAGACTGACTTCTATTTATAAGAAAGTTATAGGAAATGCTGACTTAATTTTATATCAAATCAATATAAAAATTCCAATACTGAAGAAAAATGCTATGAACTCAATATTTGTGTCAAACTACTGTTTGTGATTGTCTTTTCTCACAAGTGATTAAATCAATTTCAATAAACAAAATGAATTTCTTATAACAATATTGGAAACATACAAATAGGTCGATGAACTGTTTATTTTTCACAAATAACTATTATTTTATTAATTAAATGTCAAAAAACACTCTAAAAAGGTATAAAAATCGAAGCAATTAATGCAGAGCTCAAAGCGTTATATGTTATACATGCTAAATTAATTTAAAAATTTAAACATGTCATCTTTACCCACCCTTGGTTAAAACTAAGTTTTGCAATTTGAAATTTGAATCTACTCATTATAAAAAATCAAATCACGTCAATGAATAAAAAATGACTACAATTACAGGGATCGCCTTATGGAGAATGTTTCTGAGGTCGAGTTTTTCCAAAATAATCCCGGTATTTTGTCAAAAGTGGTGGGGTAAGGGGGACGGAAATGACCATTTTCTTCTAAAATTAGCATATTTCCGGTGGGTTTAAGCCTAAATTAGCTTTATTGAGCTTTAATTAGGCTATATCTACAAGTTTAAAGGAGCCACAAGCAAAATCCCTTAAAATAAAGAACAAAATGAAGGTTTTTTGACAGCCATTTGTAAAAAAATGTTTAATTTTTAGCCAACATTACCAAAAAATCCTAAAATTTACCCAAAAAAATTTCCGAGCCGAGAGGGGGTGGGGGTGTATTTTCAGTTTACTGGAGGAGAACACGAAATACCGCTCCTACTGGTCACCTCTGACTAAAATATAACAATTAGTGCACTAGAATATAGGAGTTGGCATATTTTTCGGACCATTAATAGTTCTCAGATCATTACAATCTTTGTTATGAATTATAATGTATTCAAGGTTATTTCACACCAGTTTTATAAAACATTTAGCTTCAGACTCAGTTTCAAATGGTTTGCGGTACAGAAGGTAAAAATTAATTTGAATCAGGATATTGGTTTGAAAAAACTAGATGAAAATGGTGACAATTGTGGAACCAACTAATATGGAGATGTCTGCCGTCGACAGTACAGATATGCCAAACAACTTTATAAGGAATACGAAGAGAAAACAATCCATTTATGTGAAGGCAAATATCAACGGCTTCAATGAGATCTGCATGTTTCATCAAATATGTGGTCTTCCCTATTATGATATGAAACCAGCATTTAATAAAGTCAGGAGCATTTTAGGCTTCACCTATAGCCTTTTGTTCGTCGTCATCTTCATAGGTAAATCATTTTTAATCAAATTTATTTGATTTTTATTGTAATTATAAATTTTGAAAATGATTGGACAGCCTCATTGGTTCCATGTGTGCTGTCCTGTGACGAAGAAAACTCTACGCGTTACAAAAGTCAACGACTCAATAGATCCCAGTCTTCACAAATCGTTCAAATTATTTTAATTGGGATCGAAGCCTACCATACAATAGATAATGATTTAGGTCTTATGTATGCTCGACACGAATTCCAGCATTTCTACTATTTTCTAGAAAAAATTGTACTCAAACATAAGATCTCTTTGAACCCGACACTAAAGCGCAGACTTACGATCACCGCTTGGCTTCTCATTATATTAAATATTTTGGTGGCCATTCTTGAAATCATTCTCCTATTTCCGATAGTAACTGACACATTGCTTAAGAAGAGCCATCATGAAGCATACATACCTTTGCCCGAGTCATGTGCTCTTTACTTTACATTGACCATAAAAGCTGTCGGTATCATCCACTCAAAAGCATTGGATACTCTTATTGTTTATTTTAGTTTTTTGCTAACTTATTACATGAGAGCCTATGGTTTGCTCGTCAAAGAGTTGGTCGACGCCACAGAAAACTATTACAACGATTATTATGAACAGAATAACAATACAAATAATAATAATAATAATACAACTCGTGATAAGAGGTTACGTTCTTTCGATCAGTTGAAGGATACTTTTGTCTCATTAGAAGAGTTAATAGCAAAGGCCAACGATTGTCTGTCGCCCTGTATTTTGTTGACCAATACCTGTAATTTAATCGCAATCTTTGGCGGAGTTTTCATTGGCATAGACTCATTTGGCCAAGGTGCTAAATTGGAGGAAGAGGAAGCGTTTCAAATATTCAATGCAGTGGTCTGTGCCCTAACGCTATTCTTATGGTATTATCCATTCTTTACGTTTTTGTTTTCAATGAATTTAGACTCCAATAAAATAATTATAGCTTTTATTTCATTCCCTCTTTTTATGACATTTATTGACATTTAAGCGCAATATTTGGCGACAATATTATAACTGAAACCCAAATGGCTTTGAGGCCTCTGCAAAGGATCAGGCTCAATAAAATCACAGATGAAGAATATAGAAGTGTATGTTATCTCAACTATTGATTAGTTTGAATCAATACTATTCTAATGAATCGATTTTATTTGTCTTTCTGTGGCATCACTGGATCTCTGAAATAATTGGATGCAATTCAGGTCAAGATGTTAATTGATTACATCGAAGAGACTAAAATTCAATGTCTGAGCGGCACCGGCTTCTTCAGACTCGAAAAAAGATACTTATATCAAGTGAGCACTCATTTTATTACAACTCAATTATTTAACTTGAAAACAAAATCCAACCAAATGCTGAAATCCGATATATTTTGTCGCATTTATTGCACTTTATTTTAGAAATTTCCAGAGTTTTGTTCAAAATTACGATAGAAAATGAAAAACGAGGAAAATTTCTAATCAGACATCTCAGAGAAATTTAATCGGAATTAATTAAATTGAAACATAAATACAATTTCCTGTTTAAATAATTTCACTGATCAAATTGAAAAACTTCAGCCTAAAAGAGCAGTTCATTCAATCGATATTCTTATGTTTGTCCGCACCGTTTGGTTGTACTTCAATGCTTTATTTTTACTTTCTTTTCATTTTTTATAATAATTTATTATTCACATTTGTTCCTTATCATATTAAAATGATCATGTTAATTTTTATTTCTTTCAGATTTGGGCGATAATAATACCCTATATGATCTTGTTGAGTCAAAAATACTAGACACAATGGTCAAAATTACATGATTGGAAAATCAGTCATTGTTATTATAAGTTTGGAATTATTCCCTATGATACTAAAATTTATAGAACTTATCTGGTTAACATTATGAATAAAAATTGTAGTATAGATAAGAGAAAGTGCCCTGATTCATTTTTGTTGCGAATAAAGTACTATGAAACTAAAAGTTTATTGAATTTATCCGATGATTAAGTATTTGAATGACAAATGAGAGAGAATTAAAAGAATCGATTGGAAGTGAAAGCATGTAATCATTTTAAGGGAAGCATTGACTAGAAAATTGATATTACAGTGCAGTTATTGTGCAAAACACCTGGTCTTTCGTCTAATCATATTGGAATATGAATAGTGGCAGTCCTCGATGGATGAATGGTGTTGAGCACTTGGCCCGACTGGCCCTTTTACGGTCTTCAAAGTCAATTTGGCGATGTTATAGTCACCTCATACTAACATTTTTCTTTCTCATAATAGACTTATATTCAGTGCCGTCAGTGCGGAAAATTTGGTTTGCATTTGGAAAAGAAAGCAAACTTTTCAACACACAATCTGTTACTAGTTTTCACCGACATTTCCGACATATTGTCCCAAAGCTGTGACTCCCCATTCGGAGAGATGCCGATTGAATACCAAGAGTCAAAGAAGAAATGCTAATTCGTTGCTTACAATTGGGTTGAGTTTTACTTCACTCACACAGAAGTGTATAACTTCTCTCTACTTCTGGCACTACTCCGTGTACTGACTATTACTTCCAAAACTGCTATAATAAATGGAAACATAGTTTAACTGTAATTTTTATACACTGTCACCAAAATTATCATAAATTTTGAATTTTTATTGCTTTCATTAAAAGAGTAAAACCGAGAATTTTCTCACGCATTGCAAATCAATACTCACCTGAAATAGGTTTCGGCACTAAGTTTTCCTTCACTTTTAAGGCGTTAAACAAATTATGCATTTTGTCACTTCTTGAAAAGTTCCTAATTTATGTCAAATTCAAACTCTCAAATAGAAAGCTTCCTATACTTCCTTGTCGCTATCGGAAACATTTATTACTAGGAGATTTGAACTTGTTCTAGATTCAAGGATTCCAAACATTTGAAAGGTCTGTGAAAAGTAATCAAAGTAGTTATTTGTAATAATAAATTAATTTGCAAGTTCAAGTCAAAAATGAAATAAGTTTTTGAAAGAATAGTTTTCAATGAGTAATATTAAAAAGAGATAAAATAGTGGTATAAATAATCAAGTTGTGTGATTGAATGGACCAAAATATTAGTTTCTTGTCAATCGATTCAATGAATATTTATTAACATATGAAGAGAATTACATGCGTTGGACACCAGACGTGTGTGTCGTTTGTAAGAGAATAAGAATTAATGTCAATCCGCGAAACAATTCTTGAGCCGTGTGTTTGTCGTTGAGATTTGTCGGCGCGTTCGCCACCGCCAGAGCCTATCAGTAATGCCTGAGCGATGTTATGCTGTAATTGGATCTAATATTCTCTTTATGATGGATGAGTTGCAGAGACTGATTCAGAAATTGGCCAAATCCGAGACCCAAGAATCCAGGAATTGTTTAACACATTTGCAAATTGGTTCGGAACTGTTATTCTTGCAGATGTTTTCCTCACAGCAACTGATCTGTTCATAAAACTCTACATAAATGGTTGTGTCGACTGAATGTTTTTGGTTGTGCTCATCTCCTGGTCTGCCTTTCCTCTTCGGCAGTTAATGCCACCCAAAAGGCCAAAAAAAGAGTAGAAGAAAGAGCAGAACAGGACAAGCAGCAGGTGTTTAGCACAATAAATAGTAGTTTCAGTTCTGGACAAAACATTATCACCCGTTAGACCAGTTTATTGGCAGTCAATCTACGAGTTGGTCAAATAATAAGGGCTGAGAGGATGTGTCAGTTAATAACAACAAAAATGTTAATAAGGATTGCCTTAACCCAACTATTTTAAGTATATCTGAGTTTTGAATTCTTCGCTTAAATTTTGGGCTCAAAAATATCGGTCTTTTAGTAATTCAATTGTTATTATAAGTGTCAGTCCAAACAATTATATCGATTTCTAAAGAGCACAGCCAGCAGTGGCGGTCCACAAAATCAAATGTAGAGAAAGAGTCAGTCAGAGGAGATCCCCAGCACTCGACTCGGTAGGGGTCGTTCACTGGATTCAATTGATAAGTCGATAACATGTTTGCCAATTGAATAGGAAGACGATCGGGTGTTGAGTGACTCCAATACAATACTACTGACAGCATTGAGAGGAACAGTCGCTTTCCTCTTAATGGGACCCAACGATGACAACCAAACGATGAACTGTCCGACCATAAGAGTGAGCACTGAATATGAGAGCAAAAGATAAGGGGATCAAATGGTATTTGGCTCTCGACCACACACAGCACAGTCACATATGAACAGAATTCGACAGTTAGTTACAAACACACACAAGCCTTGCCAAAGCTCTGACAGTCCAGGTGTGCCCCGGCTTTCAATTATTGACAATAAGTAGTTATTATTTAGTGTTTGTGGTGTATATCAGATCTGGAATTCCATACACTTTATGCCTGTTTATTGATATCTGTTTTGCACAGAAAACAACATATCATTCTCTGAAAGGGATAGGGATTGGGTTTGCGGTCAATATTTTTGTCTAACGATATGTTTACGGCCACATTGGCCACAGATAGTGCGGCCGAAGTTACGGCATTATTGCATAGGAACAGCTGGTTTACACCAAATCCCTAGCGATCGATCAGTCATTGATATGACTGTGAGACCGAAGGGACAGATAGTTGTGAGTGCGATGCCATCAGTTGGCCGTAACATTTGTTTTGGCGAATCCTCCTCTTTTGCAGTAGCAGTTCCACTGCCGAGCCCTGGTATCAACTAAATTGTGAGCCATTTTAAGCTATAACTGACTCCTTTGCTATAAATTGAGAGTAGAGTAAAGTATGTGTAATAAGTCTGGACAGAGTCTGTGCTGCGGTTTCACTATTACTCTCACAATAATCATGTTTTCTCTATTGTTATGCAAATGATTAGTCACTTGATTTGATACTCTTCCAGATTATTGTTATATATGGTTGTGTTGAGTCAAAGCCTGTTCTGCGCCAATGCCTGTGTCTAATGTTAGGGCATTTAGGAGAACGCGGTTTGGCTGCAGATGGCCCTAAACGGTGTGAGCCATTAACAGTTTGAGTCAAGACCGCTGAACGGGGGGTTTCGCCAACACATATAATTGTCTAATTATATGCTTCAGGGGTTGTGCACATTATCACAAAAACTAACTGTTGACCAATTCATACCATTCATCAATTTTTATATTTATTACAATATAAAGGTCTCTCTCTCTCTCTCTCTCTCTCTCTCTCTCTCTCTCTCCCATTTTGAATGTGACACATATTTCTGATATAAAATATAATTCGTATTGAAATTATGAAACAAGAAATCGGTGTTCAATGTTATGCTGGGTTATAAATCAGAAGCCACTCATACGTTCGAATCCGTGGCTAATTATTTGTGGAAACAAAATGATAGCAATTCTTTTGATAGTTATGTCATTCATTAGGAACACTTCAACCACTTATTCAGAGCAGAAGTTATGCAAATTATTAAGAGAGGCATTCAGTTATGTCTTTTAAAAATTTCAAATCATTCGAGTACTCAATGCATTGGAGTCCACTTAAAGGCATATTCTGAGCGCTCATATTCTCAATTGTCTATTCATGCATACCTAATGGCAATTGCATATGTGTTATGCAAAATGCATTTTCACAACTTTGTATAAATTTTCCTTTTTTGCAATGTTTTAAATTTTATTCGCGAAACTTAAAGGAGAGAACAGTAGTTATGCGTATTCTCGCTTTCAGTTGTGTTTACCCTTTCATTCTTATGTGATTCCGACTCACAATTTCATCGATGCGTTCATAAAAAATGAAGAACTAATGCATAGTTTTAGCGAATAAAAGGGATAACAAAAGGAGATGAAAAACTTCTCAGTTTTTTTTTCGTTGTTATGCATTTCTGTATTGTTTCGACTAAGAGTCAGAGCAAAAGTTTTCTCAATTTTACAATACAAACACAGAGAAACAAATATTCGATCCAATCATATATTCCAGACTTATGTTAATAATATGCAAATCTGGTGTCAAACAAAACCAATAAATGTTACGAATATTATAAGTTATACAAACTTATCGTTGGCTTTCACTTTGGAATTCGTTATTCTTTTCATCAAAAGACAGAATTTTTTGGAAGAGAGAGAGAGAGGGGGGAGTGAGAGAGAGAGGGGGAGTGAGAGAGAGAGGGGGAGTGAGAG
>JAQIWP010000067.1:0-46968 GCA_034695525.1 Euzetes globulus
GGATCAATAAGTAATTTTATAATTGTTTAATGTCAATGATTTGAATAATTGAAAATTTCACCTTTTCTGAAACTTTCGCGAAAATTTCGAAACTTTCACTGAAACTTTCATCTCATTTCAAAATTTCATTGAAATTTTCATCTTTACTGATCATCAGTGTTCTTTAAATTTTGCTCTACTTTGCTGGATGACTTACTTTTTCATTGATAGGTATTTGAAAACTTCAAATTTACTAGGCGACATAATTATTTCAATAAAGCATCTATATAACTTTTCCCTATTTGTTATTCTTTAATTGCATTTCTATAAAAAGTTATTTGCCTGATCTATTGCTGGTTTGTTTTTGGTTTTCCATTAGTGAATGTTCATTAACAGGTGAAGTCTAGTGTTTAAGATTTAGGCTAAATCTTCAGGTGACCCTTAAATTTAGCCTAAAACTTCAAGATTTAGTTTAAATGTTGAAAACTTGACTAAAACTAGACCTTTTTCTGAATAAAATGTGGATTTATTTCTATAAAGTTAATTGATATAAAAATTTACTAATTATCATTTTCAAATTCTTGGTCAGATTTAGAATTATTCGAGACATAATCGTTAGAATCTGAATTCATGGATTTATAATAGGCTTGAACTGTGACTAACTTCTCAACTATAGAGTTTTCAAGCCTATTACGATATTTAGTCTGAACTACACACGAATGCCAGTATAATGAACACGAATGGTTTAAGAATTTGTTTATTATAGAGGAATGTTCATTATAAGGGACTATTTTTAAAAGGGACTATTTCCTATTGAAGTGGATATAGAAGTTGTTCATTATAAAGAAAAGTTTATTATACATGACTTTTTTTACTCAATTACTAACACATGCTTTCAAATAAAAACTTTTCTTAATTTACTTTTGCATTATAGATGGCGCAAATTTTTTTGCTCAACTTTTAGGCTAAAACTTCAATGAAGGCCTAAATCTTCCCTAAATTTTAAACTAAAATTTAGCCTAAATCTTGTGAAATCTTCAGCACTCAAAGCCCTAGTGAAGTCTAAAACTTTCATCGAAAATGATTAAAGAATTGATAAAAACCAAAATAAAGTGATAATGAGTTAAAAATAATTCAAATGAAAAAACAAAAGAATTGTTCGAAAGATAAGTTCAATCGCTTAAATAGGTATTGAGAAGTTATTATGCTCATTTATCATTTGTTTATGAGTTAAAATCACTATTTTATTAATATTTGATGACATTATCATTTTTCTTTCAATTCCTTCTAAAAGGTGTGATTCATTGTTTTGAATAATAGAATAATTGATAAATTAGTCTGAAATCAAGTAAACATTTAATAAAATTAGATAACATTTAACCTTGTTATTGAAAATAGTTGAGATTTTAGACAATCGTTTTTTAGTTGAAGAATGTAAGACATCAATACTTTAATCTTATAAAGTTATTCTATAGAATCTATACTAAATACTAAATACTAAATACTAATTATTTCTATTATAAAGATTTTTATTGCAATTATGTCTCTAAAAAGTGAAGAAGTAGTGCGTCATTCAGGGCTTTGTGCAAAACTTTCATCGATAAGAATAAAAGTCGAATTAATGAGACAATTATAAGCTCTTGAATTCTGAACAGAAGTTAAGATCAGAAGTTTTATCTCAACTCTAAAATGACATTCAATTTTGAAATATTTTATCGCAATTCGTGAATCAAATCAAAGAATAACTAAATTAAACACATTTTTTTTATTATGAGAAAATTCTTCATAATATAAATTAAGAGTCAAAATGAGTCGAAATTCGTTCGAGTTAAGTCAAGCTGTTGAAATCGACGTTGATGCATTGAATCAACGGCACACGAGTGAAAGTACCTTGGTTAGTTATATAAATCAAAATTATGATCACAATGAAAACCAGGTTTTGGAAGAAATTGATTGGAAAGGTCATTGTCACCCGAATAAGAATGACTTGAGTCAAAAAACGGCATCCAAAAGAGCCTTTCGTCAATTGGTTGCAAGTACTGTTTTATGCTTTCTATTTATGACAGCAGAAATAATTGGTGGAGCTCTGGCTAATAGTCTGGCTATAATGACAGGTATAATCAAAATGATTTCTTAACAAATTACTTGATTCTATTGTACAAAACTTTTGGATAAAATTCAATTGACTTATTAGACGCATCTCATATGTTGAGTGATTTGATAAGTTTCCTATTGGGTCTGTTCGCTCTTTGGCTCAGTCAAAGGAAACCTACTCGAAGAATGTCATTTGGTTACCACAGGGCTGAAGTGTTGGGCGCTTTGATCTCAATGATAATCATATGGATAGTGACCGCAATTCTTGTTTACATCGCTATTAAGAGAATCATCGATAATGACTACGAAATCAATTCTTTGCCCATGCTCATTGTGTCTGGATTAGGGGTCGCCATGAATATAGCGATGGGTCTAACATTGTCTGATGCTTTTTGCCGTAAGAAAAGTGATAAACCAAGCGATTCTGAGCATAATCATGGTCACTCTCATAAATCTCATGGGCACTCCCATTCAAGCCACGGTCATTCTCACACTAATATGAACGTCAGGTAAAAATCATAATTGAAATAAACTTATATCTAACTTTCTGCAAGAGTTTCTCACAATGTTTACAGTGAAAGTCTAAAGGATCTTTTCGGATAGTCCCACATTTGTGGGTCCCATCTAGGATCATGAAGAACAAAGTTAAAAGCAATTCTCTGACTAAAGTGCTGCACATTGATGTTTGTTAGAGTAACCTTACTTAGTAGCAAACGTTCGCCAGCCCGCGCTCAAGTTCAAAATTTTGGAGGCTTATAACTCGTTAACCGGCTTATAACCGTACTTGATAATGTGTTGAATTGAATTGAATTTACTAATCTTTAAACTCTACCCAAGATATTTTGAAAATATTTTTCAAAAATGAAATTATCACCACGAAAAAACTCACAAAAATTTTGAAGAATCATAAAAATATGATCTGGGTTAAAATTTTAAAATTTTATTTATTCAAATGATATTGGACATGATATTTAACAAAAAGGGCTTCATCTTAGATTTTGAAAAAATCTATTTTTAGTAAAAAG
Organism: Euzetes globulus; assembly: GCA_034695525.1. Lineage (NCBI taxonomy): Eukaryota > Metazoa > Arthropoda > Arachnida > Sarcoptiformes > Euzetidae > Euzetes > Euzetes globulus. The sequence goes on from JAQIWP010000067.1 coordinate 3,099, forward strand.
GCTTTTACCCATAAAAATCAAAAACCTTATTGAAATTTTAGAGTAAAAGATTGAAAAAAAACAAAAAAATAAATAAAGAATTGCAATTGTTTGATCTGTAACCATTGCGTTACCATTTGTTTTAACAAATAATAAAATTTTTGATTTTTTTGGGCAAAAAACCTTCTTTTACTAAAAATTCATTTTTTTCAAAATCTAACAGACATCAACTTGCAGCTCTTTAGTCAGAGAATTGCTTTTTCTTTGCTCTTTATTATCCTAGATGGGATCCACAGATTTGGGACTATCCGTTAAGGCGCTTTCTTATTTTTATAACTTCAGTGATTTTTTTGAGATATTTTCATCTTCAAGATAATTTAGAAGAGAAATGCTTAGAAATCTCTAAATATAGATTATGAGAATAACAATTGTTTGGAAGAATTTATTGAATATTTCTTATCTCAAATCATAAGTCATATGATTAGTGATGCGAAAAGAAATGGATTTCAAAAGGGAGTAACTGAACAATTTTTATTGTTTAAGGGCAATTTTTCAATTACTCGATCTAATTTCTATCCATAAACTTTACTAAAATTGAAAATAAAAGCAAAACTTATCTTGCATTCAATTTACTAAAATTCTTATTGAGCTTAATTTGGTTGTGAATTGGGGGAATATGATCAGATGTGACCAGGAAGGTATTTCGAATATTGGATAGTTGCGCATCACTGGTGACAATCTATTCTTCATTCAGTATTTTTACAATCAATTCAAATGAATGTCAACTTATAAGAACTTATAATCGAAATCCTATATAAAAATATTTGAGTATATTTTTAGGGCGGCTTTTATTCACGTATTGGGAGACCTGATTCAGAGCATAGGAGTATTAGTGGCCGCTCTCATCATTTACTTCAAACCTGAATACAAGATCGCGGACCCGATTTGTACTTTTATATTCAGTATTTTGGTTTTGTTCACAACATTTAGTGTAATGAAAGACGCCTTCTTTGTCTTAATGGAGAGCTTCCCCTCACATATAGATTACAATTCCGTCAAAGATTTGCTCAAAAGTATTCAAAATGTGGAAAGTGTTCACAGTTTGCACATATGGTCACTGACTCTCGACAAGAATGCGTTGGCAGTACATCTGGCCATTGTTTCTGACACCGATTCAGAACAGGTATTGAAGGATGCCGAAGGTCTTATACGAAAAGAATATGGAATACATCAGACAAACATCCAGGTCGAAAGATTTGATCCCAAAATTATGAATAAATGCAATAATTGTAAGTCACTCTAAATCAAGGAATAGTCACAATTCTTCCAACAATACTTTATTATCATAGTTGCATGTTCAAGGTATATAAGTTTGTTGGGCAAATATCCCACCCCATTATGGTTTTCCAATGTTTTGCAACACAAAAATTATTTATTCAAACCTTTACTAATTGTGTTCAAAATACAAATTATTTATTAATATTTGAAAATAAAATTAAAAACAAAAAATACTATCTTTCGTTACAATCAATGTATTGATGACTAGATTTCGAATCGATAGAGAGTGCTTTCAAATCATTAATTTAGTTCTTCGTCGGAGGTCTGTCTTCGTCTGACATTATTCGGTGATATTTCCTGAAAACAAATATCAATGAATTGAATTAATATTTAATAATAGGAATGTTGAAAACAAACCAAGAATTGGTCGTTGATTTGTTCGACGTATTGAAACTTCTTGTCCATATAATACTTTCCACTTTTGTTGAGATACAATACAACGATATCACAGATGATTGTCGTCTGAAGATAACAATGTTTTAGAGTATGTATGCAATAGAACAGAAGACTTACAATAGCTAAGAGCCCTAATCCAGAGCCCAATTTAATAGCGAGAGGTATGAAATTGAATTTTCCGGCCGAACCACTGACTAAGAGAACAAAGCGAATACCCGTTGCCTTAAACAAAGTGCGCGAATCGGTTCCGAAATAGTTGGCGTAACGAAAGTTCCATCCCTTTGCTATCTTGGATTGTGGGTCATCCAGTCTTCTGAACGAATATTGTGGGACACAGTATTTCAGATCAAAATCCAGATTACAGTCCCAATAGATTTCAATTCCGATAACTCCACCAAAACGAGAAATCTCATTGTAGTCCTGATCCGCCCATTTAACAATGTCTCCCAAGACAAAAACAGGACAACCAGGGTTATAATCCGGATCAAACGTGCAATTCCTTAAACTGGAAGAGTTGGCCACATCGAGAATATTTCTTCGGCGGACATTGTATTCGTTGAATTGTATCGAATTCTTTATCAAAACCGTGAAGTCTTTGGTTGCCGTAAACATAGGAGTGTTGTTCTTCAACGGGTAGTCATCCTTTTCAAGAGGACACCAGCCATCGATCTGACACGTGTGGACTCCCTCTCGAGAAGAGTTCACACATTTTCCGGTTGAAACTCCTAAAGAATAAGTTTTAGGAATGATTCAAATGTGATGATGGATACCGTGTCCCAACTGAAACACTTTATCCACGCATTGGTCAGTTCTGTTTGGGTCGCAAATAGCATCCGACACGTCTGCATCTTCAGGACAGGTACCCAATGTCTGATTGGGAGTTATGATGATATTAGTCGTGACAAAGAAGGCCTCGTTTTCCTGATTTCAATTATCAAATTTAAATTTGTGGCAAAATTGAGTGAAACTGACCGAAGCGGGAACTATCAAGTCTGAGATGTCCCATATTCTAGTATATAAATCCATGTCATCCTCATAGTTGTCATTGAAGTCCTCTTTCGTTAAGTTTTTTGTGGAAACAATTCCCTTGACTTTAGTGGTGACGGAACTCTCGATTCCAGCGAATTCTTGGTATCCCTTCTTATAAATGATGACAAAACTGCTTAAAATTTTAACTTTAATTACTTCGTCTAAAAGTTAATTAACGGATTACCCGATAATATAAGCGATAATTAAGATTTGTATCAATCGATTCAAAATTCCAACTTTCTTGCTCTTTATGTGAACTATTTTCGGGGTTTTGTATTCGAAAAAACTGATTACACTTTCTTTCAATAACTCCTTAAAAGACATTATTCTTCACTTTTGATTCGATATAAACAAAGTTTAAGTTCCAATAAATAAACAAAAGTTGTATTCAATGAGATTCTTGTGAACAACGCCTACATTTCAGTTCACATTTCTCGACAAAATATTCATTTCAATTAACTTAGGGTCAAATAATTAAAATTTAGATCAAATAAAAATCCACCTTAATAACTGTAACTTAATTAACTTTAAACCATACAAATATTTAAATGAAAATTAAAATAAAAAATTGCGAAAAATTTATTAAAATAACACAAAAATTAAAAAAAAACATTGATTTTCTAACAAATGATTTTATGTCGTTTTATGATTTTGTTTTTGTAATCAAAGCCCAAACGATTGAATTGTTGATAAAATAAATTAGTTTTTTAGTGATTTAAATGTTATCAAAAAATATTTGATAAACGATTGCGTAATAATTGAATGTCTTTCATGTGATAAACAATGAGAGCACATGTCTTAAAGTAAACACATGTTATTCTCTTTCATCACTGTTTCGGACTTTAATATTTATTTTATAAATAATTTTAATAATTTTAAACTATGAATAATTCTGTGAACACAGCATTGATTCAACTGAAGTCCGAATCGGGTCAACCATTTGGACAACCTTTTGATATTCCAGTGGACATCAGTTGTGATAAATTGCAGCTCATATGCAATGCTTTATTGCAAAACGAGTCACCCATTCCTTACCTATTCTTCGCCAATGACATCGAAATTTCAGATAATTTAAAGAAAACTATAGAATCAAATCCTAAATTATTTGAATCTGAGAAATGTCTTGAGATAGTGTGCGCTCCTCAGGCGGTCTTTCACGTCCAGGCCATTACTCGATGCAGTTCCACTATTTCTGGTCATTCAGATGCCGTGGTTTCGGTACAATTCAGTCCCGATGGTTCATATCTTGCTTCTGGTTCTGGTGACACTACTGTCCGGTTTTGGGACGTAAGCACAGAGACGCCTCGATTTACTTGTCAGTCACATAAACACTGGGTATTAGCCATATCCTGGTCTCCTAATGGACAACGACTGGCTTCCGCCGACAAGAATGGATCCATATTTGTTTGGGATCCAAAAACTGGTAAACAATTGGGATCAGCTCTTTTAGGACATAAACAATGGGTTAATGCATTAGTTTGGGAACCATTTCATTGGTAAGTTCTTCGATACTCTTCTAATTTATTTGTGAGCTAATTCTGAATTGGATTTTATTGACAGTAATCCGGAATGTCGTCGTCTGGCCAGTGCTTCCAAGGATTGTTCCGTTCGAATATGGGATATACTTCTTCAGCGCACTCTCTTCATATTGAACGGACACATCCAAAGTGTCACTTGTGTCAAATGGGGAGGCACTGGTTTAATATACACCTCCTCACAGGACAGGACAGTGAAAGTGTGGCGAAGCGATACCGTATGTCTTTTTATTTTTATTTATTAAATAATTTGAAACTGACTTAATTCAGGGCATACTTTGCCGGACACTTGAGGGACACGCCCATTGGGTCAACACATTAGCACTTTCTACTGATTATGTATTGAGAACGGCTGCATTTGACCCCTCCTCCCCTAATAATACAATTGAGTTGTGCGCTGACACTGATCTGCTTTTGAAAAGTGCTGAACAGAAATATAATTGTGTGCGAGGTGATAATGAAAGATTGGTCTCCGGTTCTGATGACTTCACACTATTCTTATGGTATCCCGAAAAGGATAAGAAGTGTGTGACACGTATGACAGGACACCAACAGCTTATAAACGACGTTAAGTTTTCTCCCGACGCTAGACTTATAGCCAGTGCTTCTTTCGATAAATCAATTAAATTATGGGACGGAAAGAATGGAAAGTAAGTTAAAAGTGTGTCAGAAATTTAAACTAATCACTTGTCGACAGATTCCTGACATCATTGCGCGGACACGTTAAGGCTGTTTATCAGGTTTCTTGGTCTGCCGATAATCGACTCCTAGTCAGTGGTAGCGCTGACTCCACTCTTAAAGTATGGGATATCACCAGCAAAAAGTTGATGATTGATTTGCCCGGACATGAAGATGAGGTTCACATCCAGTTCTTCTCTTTATTTCATACAAATTTCAATTCTATTGGTTTTATTACATTAAAGGTTTATGCAATCGATTGGAGTCCGGATGGGGTTCGGGTCTGTAGTGGAGGCAAAGATAAAGTCCTTAAACTGTAAGTTAATGACGATTTTCTTAAACATTCCAATATTGATTGAATCGGTGTTTAGTTGGAAACGTTAACAACCTGGCAAACTATCTCAATTACATTTTCTGAAACTTGGCAAATTTCTATTCAGACCTAATGTATTGACCTTTCAGTGGTTTCCAATTAAAGGCATTGAACCAATCTTTAAGGGTCAGAGAAACGGTATGCAAAATGAAAGGATAATTAGTTTTGAAATAATTAAATGGTTTATTTCAAATCTCATTCATATGACTTGTTTTTCATCGATTCGTTCAAAAAATAAACAATTCTTTTAAATATTTGTCCATTAAATTGTCTTTCATCCAAAATATAAACAATTCATTCAATTAATACAATCTCTTAATAAATATGTTTTTCTTAATCGGATATATTTTTTTACAAATTGTCGAAAAATTGAATAGTTTTTAAAATTTGTTTGAAGACATGCAATGTTTGATATAATATTAAAAGTATAATAACTGATAAGTCTTAACATTTTCTGTCAAATTTACTCAAATTTAATATTCAATAACCATTTCATTTCATTAAATAGAGTTTGAGATCAATAATAAGAACAATAATAAGAGTCAACAAACAGTAAAACTGGTAATGAATTAAAGAAATAAATATATTGAGAGACAGATAACAAACAAATTGATTATTTGCTGCCGTTTTTCGATGCTTTACACTTAAAGCTTCTTTGTTTAGTGAAGGAGTGCTGATTGGAAGTACTGTTTCGTTTGGACTCACAGTTAGCAACACTGGACACAGAATTACTTGAATGATATTCATTGGTTGCATTCATTTCTTTATCTGTGGGCGAACCCAATGTCAGACTCGACATCGAAGACGAGAGATTCATAGTTGAAGACACGCTCAGAGTACTCGGGTATTCCAATTCACGGATCTCTCCGTCGTCTACCGGCAGACAAGTCTCGACCATTGCCTCCAAACAATTGACGAACAGCTCTGCATTGTCCAGATTGGACTGGTAAGACTTGGAAAAGGGTCCGGCAAACCGCCACAAACCACCGAAGCCAAACGCTAAGAAGGGTTGAAAAGAGTTCAATGATTGCAATACATTTGAAGAATAGAAGAACTACTTTGTAAGTAATGGGGCTGTTGTTGTGCGTCTTCACAGGCGATCATATTTTGTATAATACTCTGGACCGCACTTAAGATCACCTGATCGTGACATAAGGACAACACACTGTTTATCTTCGCGTCTAAAAGCGAGTGTCTGTAAAACAAATTATTTATTCAAAAATCCTGACACCAATGATAAGCACTTACATAACGGGAAATACTTTTGGAAAGACAACCGACGCTTCCGCTAAATATTCGTATAGTATTCTCATTTCGAGTTCATCGGTGGTGTTCCGAACCAAAGTTGCCTTAAATATCGAATGAATTATAGATTAAAATATTGTAATAAAATTGGAAAAGAGACGAAACTGACCAGAATAGTCAGTACGAGTGCCTGAGTTGGGAACTCTGTCAAAACTTCTGGGTCTAAGAGAACGTTGTCCTCATTAGAGACTGAAACTCTTGAGTTCCTATTCTTATCTCTTCCTCTTTCTTCTACTTCGTCGGCAGCAATGGTAGTTTCTTCAGGAGAACCTCTGCCTCTACTACTGGTTGTACTGGTATTATCGGGCATAACAGCAACACTTCCACTCGAGACAGAGTTGTCACCACTCTTATGCACTTTAGGGGTTGGCATCGAAGAACTTCTTTGTGTTCTGAATAGAGGTCGGAAAGAGTTGGCCGCTTCGATATCAAGACTCTTCCAGTGCTTGGCCGGGTCTTTATGTGGTTGTGTTAGAGACTGATGTAGATTATGCTGAAAGTGAGAGTTCGACACTTTTCCCAATTTTGCCTGAGATATGGCGTTCTGATCGAGTAGATCCCAAGACTTTTGTCTTCTATTTGTGGGAGTACTCGGATGTGAAGAGATGGAAGTAGTTGAGGGCGACTGTGGGTGCAACTGATGCATCGTATATGAAGATGGGATTATCGTTATTTGAGTCGATTGACTCACACACGAAGACATCGAAGTCGATGGCGAGGGTAAAGGTGTCGGCGACGGTGTCTGTTGTGTTGGAGTTGTCGGAGGATTCTTCGGTGATGTGGACGACCCACTTGTGGCCGCGTTTTGTTGCAGATCTGTTGAAAAGTTTTTGGTCGACGGCGACTCTGAAACCAATCGTGTGATTCGATGCTTCAAATGACAACGACTTTGTACTTCTTCGGAAACGGACACCAGAGCACTGAGATATGGGGCGCTGTCGACCGTCACCTCAAATTTGTCGCGTTTGTGCGGTTTGGCGATAATTCCTAATAACATGTTAAGAATTCTGGCCGTCCTGGACACTGTTGTAGGAGTCGGATGTCGGAAGCCCTTAATTAAATGGCCGACGAGTGCGCAGTGAAAGTTCGATTTGAAACTGAGACCAACCGAGTGATCCAATTGCTTGAAATGCCATTCGAGAGGCTCTCTCGTAGACATCATTATATGTTTGAGAGTCTGTGTTTCAAAAGTGCTCATAGAGTCGAGAGTGTGCAGGTTCTGCTCCAACAGCGCCAGACCTGACGCATACAACGACATCTCATCCAACTGCAGCACCGAAATGGCCACCCAGAATAGGGCCCTGTGTATTGGTGACTCGGGTGCCAATAGAGGCTGGAGTCGAGTCAATCCCATAATTATAGCCTCAATCAGCTGCAGGTCTTGGAACGACTCGAGAGCTTTGACCAGAATTCGGAGCAATTGTTTGACTTCTTGATCGGTAGTCGACTTTGAAATACAGCCAAAGACAATGATAGCTCGAGGCTGAAGGGCCGGGTTGTAGCGGAATGCGAACGATTTGGACAATTCGATCCATTGCTGGAGCCAATCGCATTGGGGAATGTTCTTCATACACGCCTCCATTATCTCCAACAGAGCGTCAGTTATCACCTCCAGAGACGCCAAAGGCATCCGTTCCTGATGGTCACCAATTGATTGGTTGAAAGATCTGTCCTGAGGCAGATAGTGGTGCCGATCAATACAGAAGTGTCTGCCATGACTCCCGGTGTTTGTTGATCGGAAGGCCGTGACCGCAGCCGACTTCACTTTACTGATGCCAAACAACAAATAGAATTTTGGTAAAGAAAACTCATCTAAACTCAATCGCAATAATCTTTGAGTTTCACCACTAAATGAGGGCTTAGTGCAGGTGCACAGGGAATGGATTATGTTTATGACCAGCCCATGAATTGAGGCTCGAAGGGAAACGGGACCCGTGTGGACAAGGAGTGTAACGATATGGAACAAATAAGGCAAATGACTCGCGACGTCCAGACAGTTGTTGAACGATAGCATCAACAGGTATCGGCCTAGAATGGCGATGTCGTCCCACATCAAGTGCTGTTCGAGAGTGGAAGTGGGCGAAGTGCAAGTCTTCTCAATGACCCGACACAATCTGCTTATGACTTTCATGGCAACCAATTGAACGTTAGCGGAGGCCAATGCAACTGAACCAATGTTTATTCATTAGTTCTGTTCAATCCAATAATAAAGGGTTAACTCACCGGCGGTGTCCGCCATTATCTCTGCTTGAGAACTTCCCAATCCTCCAGTTACCGATCTTTTGATAAAACTGTCGAGAGTCAAGTCCAATAAGTCTGAGACTTGTCCGATGTTTCCCCATATCTTTGCCTGAATGGAAGGATACATCTCTACCTCCTCTATGGTTAATGTAATCAATTTGTCGAGAATTGTGGCCACTCTTTGCCTTTTATTGTCGTCCGAATGTTTGCAAAATCGGGTTAAGTTTGGGAGCCATGGAGTCATATATTCGAGACATAAGTGTTTCAGTTCTATATTCGAAGCTCTGAAGCCTTGAATACATTCTTCGAGGAACTCAAGCGTCAGATGAGAGGCATTTATGGCCAACTTTTCACTGATTTGTTTAATAAAAATCGTATTATTCGATGGAATACAGAGTCCGGCCGTTTCCAGCAGTTGGCCCTCTATTTTCAGATCAAAAGTGCCGGTCAGAGCACATAACAGGTTATACGCAGCCGTTCGCAAATTGGGATCAGCACTGCCTAGATTAAGGAGAGCCATATTAAGCAGAGTACCAGGCACATCCTTAGGCCTGATTTTTGTGTGCACCGTCACTGAGTCCGGTTGTGATAACTCCCAACGGGTGCGGATGTGAATAATGGCCTGAACTATACTATCGCAGTCATTATGTATGAATGAAAGAGGTCCGGACTCATTAGCGATGGTTAGTGTGAACTGATTGTCGTCCACCAAACAGACCTCTTCTATTTCTGAGGCATAGTAGACATCGTTAAGTAGTACTGAATGGCTCAACACTTTAGTCTTTTCAGCGGAAGTGATTTGTATAGCACTGGGACCCACTTTGATTGCCACTTTCGTGTCTTTGTGGGACAGTTTTAAGGCATTGTTGAATACCTTAAGATCTTCCTCAAGCGATAGAGTGGCGCCGGGAAGTCGTTGCTGATCCAGTTCTATATAATCACCGAGTCTTTGTGGGGTGTCTATGAATATAAGCTTTCGGTTGCCTCGCAATGGAATGAGTAGTCGGTCGTGATATTTGGAGTACTCTCTGACCCATGAGTTACAGTTATATATATAAGTGGCCACAATTTTCTCATACGCCACTTCTGGCAACACTACGAACCACTTCTGGAGGAATTCAGTCTAAAAACAATCAAAAGTTAAAATCTATGCAATCAATTGAATTGAAAGAAAACATACTCTGAAGCGGTTGTCAGCGCAGGTGTGCGTAAAATCAATGACCAATTCAAAAGGTTTGTGACAAAAGGGCTTTAAAGTGAGAATAACGTGATATATAAGTAAATCGCCGTTTGTTTCGCCGATTTTGTATCGTCTGGCGATATAATAGAAGACAGGATTTCCTGCTTTGGAAGTACCGGCCATATAGAAGATATTGAGAGACTTTATAGATTTGAACTCATCCTTTTCGTGCATATTATGCTTAGACATAATCTCTTCAAACTTGGTACTCGTCATATCCATTGAATTCCACTGCGAGTCACTTATGGTCTTGTGCTCGGGTGGACCCAAGTATGCCAATAATGTGGCCATTTTGTCGAACGGGCGCCTCCCAACTGCTTTATGATCTCTGGAGCTGGACAGATAGTCACCGATCTTCTCCTGGTGGTTCCATAGAAGTCTATGCAATGCGTGAACATTAGCATCACTGATGAACGACAAGTTATGGCTGGCCTGATGATCAATGGTCTCGCAATCACTAGTTATTTGGACGACCCAACGACGCCCGGCTTCAAAATTAGATCTGAGGAAGTCATTGAAAGGAAGCATATGTTGTTCTTTACTGAACTCCACGTGATTCGCGATGTTTTGCAGAATTTTCGACATAAGCATTAGCCCCCTCTTAATCTTAGGTATGGGCTGTTTGTCAACGATTCCCATTTCATAAGGAGATACTATCGCAGGGTTTATAAATCGCAAGAAGATTACAGTTCCGACTGCACTGATATTATGGGGAAAATTCGGGAACCGTTTGTTAAGGACCTGATATAAACAATGGCACATTGACCGCAACTGCGACGGAAAGCTGTCCGACGACATGATTATCGCATTGAACACTCTCTGTGTCAGCGCCAATAGATTTCTTCTGTTTGCCTCTACGTCTTCTCCTTCTTCAAGTCTGGCTGGATCTACTTCATAGCTCAGGTGGTTTGCTGGCTGTTCGGTAACTAAAGGCTTAATTAGTGGCTCCAGGAGTGCTTTCAGATAAGATGTGCCGTAGATTTTGAAACAGAAGGCCATTATTTTTGAACCCAAACTATTTCCGCGAAATAGAGTTGTCATACAATCCGAAACTTCGACCTCTTTGTAGAACATATTCCACAAAAGAGGGGACAATAGATGTTTGGCATCGAATAAAGTAACGAAAACTCGCGCCAATTCGTCCATTTGAGGGGTCATGACAACAGTGGCCAAAGCCATTGCAATGGGCAGTTCTCCTTTGTCTCCAATCATTGTTACTAATTGAACCAATTGTTCGTAACGATCGGCCAAAACGGTTTCGGCCAACATATCGAATTCAGTGCCCTGTTGAAGGATTTTGGTCAGCACTTCCATAAAAGCTGCTCGAGTTTGCAAATCTTTATGATATCCCAATCCAATGGAGTGCATTAAACCAGAATCGATATTAGCACTGAGCAAATTGGACATGGCCTGTATGGTACAGGTGCGCAATTCACTCAACTTAGACGCCTGAAGTCGAGCATATCGTGAGTTGACATCATTAGGATTGGCGACAACCGATTCTTCAGTCGGAAGGGCTTCACTGCACTCATTCAGAAGATTCATAAATAATGAAAAGTATTTAAGGAAGAGCTGAGACTTGGCTTCCATTAGGTCTCCCCTATCACTCTCTTCAGGCTGAAGGGGTAGACTCCTAAGGAGAGCCGCCACCGCTTGCATACAAGATTGGTCCAAATCTCTCAATAGAGGTGTCAGGTCAGTAGATCCGGGTGGTTGCATCTGATGTGAGTTTCCCATAACCCAATCCGTCAGATATTCAACTAATTTGTTTCTGAATTTCATTTCTTGTCTGAAAGAGAGGTCATCCCTTCTCGACATCATTGCCTCAACCAATTGACATACTTTTGTCTTTATATGAATAAAATGAACGTTATTAGAGTCCAAGTGTCGGACATATCGGACAATGGCCAACATCATTATCTCAATTGAGGTGAGTCCCAAGTGCTCAGTGGTGTGCTCCACTTTGTTCTCAAATACGCTCTTCATTATGAAGATTATGTGTTCAATGAATTGAGTGCTGGTTTCTGTCAGTATGACCTGACCCATGCCGTCGAAGAACTTTTCCACCAAAATCTTGATCTGATCGAAAAGAATTGGATAAAGGGTTGGACTAATCTCATGCGCGACCAGTTCTTTCACATGCTTTTGTATTTGAGTGCCGAACTTCTCGTTATGACAGACCAATAGCTTCAAAACTTGACCAACGAATTGAGTGACGGGACAGTACTGGAGTGAGTCCTGAGCTGAGCTCAACATCGATCCCTTTCTATTAGAATCGAGTAATAGAGAGACAGCGATATTAGACTTAGCGGAGGGGGACTTCCTTTGCAAACAAACGCCTCCTAAAGCGCAGAGGAATCCGGTCATATTCGCCCACTCATTGATTTGGTCTTCCAGTTCATGATCTGTGCTCTGATGTGAAGCTCGTCTTTTGCTGACAGTTCGATGAAATCCGTCGATTTGTCCCTCAACGACATCGAGTTTAGCTTTTGGATAACTGACGAGTAGTTTTGTAGCGGCGTCCCAATTCATGAACGTATCCTCCCAGGCCTGCGAACAGCCCTGAGTGCAGTGCTCAATCTTCCTCAATAATCCCATTATTCTTTTTTGAAGAGCTGCGCGACCAGTGGTCAGAATATTACTGGAAAGGGCTAATTCTTGATAAACGTGATAATTTGGCAGAAGGTAAGTAGCTGTGAGGTCGTCCTGACCACAGCGGATGTCGGCCTCTTCACAGAGAAGTGCAAAGCAAGACATGGCCACTAACACTGCATCGATATCTATCGACCATAAGTACATGAAGAATACGACCTCGAGCTTAATGTGTGCCTGTTTACAAATGGCGATATGAGAGCCCAGGTTTGCGTACTCTTTGTGTCGCTGCAGAAATGCGTTCCGACATTTGAGGACTTCTCTCAACCACTTAAGTATTTCGGTATAGTTTACGATTTGGTGTTGAATCAGTTTTTGTGATATTGAGAACAACACCTGAGAAGAGACGTCCCAAAAGGTGTTGATAGGCGCCTCCGGATTCCACATTTCTATATTATCAGGCAGGTGCAGGACCAGTAGGGCTTCCATGGCTTCTTGTGCAACGTCAGGCATGGAAGGCTGGTGTACTAGTGATACCAGACCGTTGATAAGCTCAAGTGTACTGCTTTGGATTTCATGACCAGCCTTTCCCTGATTGTTAAGCATCAACATAGGGTTGGCGTGAATCAGTCGAACCATCCATAAGAGTAGATTTTTATAACTTAGTCCCTCTTCAGTTGTCTTTTCTTTGAACTTAAGTGTCGATACTTTGTCTTTGAGAGTAAAGCTCTGTTCAATTGATTCGGACAATAAATTTCAGTTCAATAAGAAATTATTTTGGAATTAAAATGTATTGAAAGGAAAATAACCAAAAAATGAAATGAATATATGTTTTGACTTTAATTAAGAATATGTAATTGAAAAGAGTTAAAAGAGTACAGACCTGACAGAGCTATCAGTGGTTTGTAAAGTGAGAGAAATGCAAGAAACAGAATCAATGAAGAATAGGTTAGCAATTATGGCAACCAATCATTTATCTGAGATTTCGATACCTGAATCATTCTGAGCGGTGTATGTGTTATACATCCCTGAGTCACTTTGGTCAGAGTGTCGGTGAACATTATTCTTAGCTCAGGGGCTTTACTATAAACGATGTCAATAAGTGGCCACCAAACCAGACGGGGCTGAGTCACGATTCGGTAGAGAGAACAGACCAAAACGAAGTGATACATCGACGGAGAGTTAGGATTCAAACACACCTAAAGTAAAGACCAATTTTAGTCAGTGGTCATTAATGGTAGCTCTAGGTCTGACCTTAAGGGCTTCATTGTTGTGAGGAGTAATTCGGAATACAGAGACAAAACAGTCGATCATTAGGTCGATGTCCTGATTAATGTTAGACTGACTTCTGATGAATGGCTTTGAGTTAAATAATAACATTTTCAGATCATTGATAACAGACTGGACTAAAGCGAAGACAACATTATTGGAGTCCAAAATGTTGATATAAGTGGAGGCTTTGCAGAGTTTAACGCAGGTCACTGCCGCCGCTTCTGTCAACTGTTTACTAGAACTGTGCGGAACCAACGCTTTCTTCACACTATCGATGAATTGTCGTTTTCGAGTATGTTTTGGAGAACAGGGCGCACCTGAGTCTGCGTTCACTATTTCTTCTAAAATTTTGGGGCACAGCACTAAAAGCATTATCTGAAGCGGCCATACAGTGGCCCGACGTTTGTTGTTGTTTTCGGCAAAATTGTCTAATAATTCAAAGAGTCGATCACAACAATCGGCTAACTCTTCGTTGGGCTTCCTTTGGAGTTCCATAAATTCTTGTGGATATGTGTCCATCCAATTCCAGATGGCTTTTTCAAGACTTGTCATAAGCACTAAATGAGCGCTTTTGCGAAGACTTCGGAATTTCAGATTGACTTCACTGAACAGTTTAATGAGTCGGCCCACGTCCACGTTTATGTGTTGGATAAGCTCTATATCTATGAAATCTGGGTTTTCCTCGTTATTATTCGACAATTCCTGCAGTCGTGCGGATATTCGACTGAAGACTGCGTTAAAGTTATTTAGACTCAAAGCGAACAATACTTTTGAGGCCAGAATTTTGAGCTGAGCTGCCATTGGATTCTCATTCGGAATATCAATGAACTACAAATTGAATGATTTGTTCAGTTAATAGAAAACTTATCGAGTCTTTCAGGTGGTCTGATATGTGATAAATACCTGACATAATTCTCTGAGGAGAGCCTTTACATTCATGGCCTCATCGAAACGAGTGGTCTCTTTTGGTTGACTACTCAGGCATTTCTCGAGAGTGTCCAAGACAATGAGTTGTGACTCATAAAAGTTGCGCTCAAACTCTGGTTGGATTTGGCCGTGAGTTTGGGCCCGCTTTGCATTCAATTCAGTGTACATTAGAAGAAATTAATAGTAAACTAAAGCACTCACCATATCATTGACTGAATGTAAGATTTTGGTCAATCCAGAGATGACTAACGAGAACTTGTATTTACTTATATTAATCAACGATTCCTTGTTTTGTTCGACATTTATCCGCGAATGACTGGTCTGTGGACCACTTCGACACGGAAGCTGTCAGAGAGGACACACATTTCATCGTTAGTTATTAAAGACAACAAAATTGACATAAGAAGTCATTTGTCTGTTAACTACCTGTTCTTCGAATCGGGTGATCAACGAAGAGACCCATTCAACGGGCTTTTGTGTAGCCATTGCTTTAATATTAAATCTTTCTTTCAATTATCCATATTTTGATTTTGATTTGAAAACCATTAAAACAGTATTTAAAGGATAATTAAGTGGAAAACGAAGACCACATCGATTGAAGTGAAAAGAGTGAAGCGATCGGAGAGTGCTTTCAGTGAAGCGATCCTATCGTTGAATAGCTATGAAATGGCACTCAAACCGATCGATATTAACAGAGATGATAGCAAACAGAGAGGGATAACACTCTCACAACCGAACAGCGCTCAGACCTGAGACAACCGATCGATACGACTCTCACTACTTTGAACTTAGATTTAAATCCATTTAATTTTTTCTTCAATTTGATCTGCACTTTGTTTAGACAAAAACAATCGCTTTTTAATAGACAAAAGTTGACATTCAAAGAGAAAATGTCAAAAATTATTTTTCAATTTATTTATTATTCATACAAAACAAAAACAATAAATGAATGAATGGATTAATCTCTAGTTTTTTCATTCATAATACTATTGTTAATACAGACGTACATTAAGTTTACGCTTTCATTCATTAAAACATTAGAATTTTTACTCAAAAACGACGTAACATTGAAGTGACGGTAAGCAGAAGGTCAGGACTTTTACTATACTATTATTCTATGTGCAAGTCTTTTGGGGGTTTCAATAACAGTTGTGTTTACTTATGTTGTATTTGAAAGAATGTGTTTAATGAATGAAAATAGTTTAACTGATAAATGACGTGAATGGCAATAATCAAAGATTTGTTCATTCAGTTTCTGATCGACTCAATCCACTCAAACCCTCACAAATCCTTTTCTTTGACGTTATTTTTAGTCAATTTTTTTGCGGTAAAAGTGTTTTTGTTTTCTAATTTATTATTAAATTTAAATACATTTTGTAAATCAATGGCTGAAGACATGGAAGTAGATGATAGTCAAAAGAAAAGCGGTGACGGCTGTCCACCAGCGCTGCCTATTCCATGGTATTTGCCATTTGTTTGCTTTATTAGTAATTTAAGTAAATTTGCATATTTTTTGTTCATTATTTGGTTTAAAGGCTGGAAAAGTACCGTCCGATTGAATTCCAAGATATAATGGGCAACAAAGAGGCTATCAATCGATTCGACATTTTTTCTCAAAAGGGAAACATTCCAAATGTGATACTTTCGGGTCCTCCCGGTGTCGGAAAGACAACCGTAAGTGACGATACACTCGTAAAAAGTGGTAATCAAAAGAAGTGGATTAAATGCCTTTAAGGCATAAATTTATTTTCCAAATAAGAAAGGCAATGAGAAAATGGGAGGATAACGGAGAATGACCAGGGCAAACCATCTCATAACTAGTCCATTTGTTATGAGCCTTATTTTCTTTACAATTTAATGAAATAGCATTTAATTGCTTTTCAGACAATTTTATGTTTGGCCCGAAACCTATTGGGACCCAACTATAAGGAGGCTGTGCTCGAGTTGAATGCATCGAATGAGAGGGGTATTGATGTGGTCCGGAATAAAATCAAGATGTTTGCCCAGACTAAAGTGACGTTAGGGTCCGGTAAGCATAAAATCATTATATTGGATGAGGCGGACAGTATGACAGAAGGAGCTCAACAGGCCTTACGCCGAACAATGGAAGTCTACTCAAAGACCACTCGTTTCGCACTGGCCTGCAATACATCTGAGAAGATCATTGAACCCATTCAGTCGAGATGTGCTGTCATTCGGTTCACTAAATTGAATGAAAAACAAATTGCCGACAAATTGAAGGAAATTTCCAAAAAAGAAAGTGTTGACTACAATGACGAAGGAATTGATGCTCTAGTCTTCACAGCACAGGGAGATATGCGTCAGGCCATCAATAACTTGCAGTCGACCGCCGATGGCTTCGGATTTATTAGTAGTGACAATGTGTTCAAAGTGTGTGACGAACCCCACCCTCTCTTCATTAAAGACATTCTTCAGAATTGTTTGGATAATAATTTGGACGAAGCCATGAAAGTAATGCACAATTTACACAAAATGGGTTACTCTCCTGAAGACATCATCACAAACATGTTTCGAGTGACCAAAACCTATCCTTTGCCCGAATATCTTAAATTGGAGTTCATTAAAGAGATCGGAATAACTCATATGCGGATCGCTCAGGGAATCAACTCTTTGTTACAGTTGTCTGCTTTGGTGGCAAGACTTTGCCAAAAGACTTTAAAACCGATGTAAACAATAAAAATTTAATTGCATTTGGAAACAGTGTTTGCAATTCGTGGCAAATTCAGGGTATTTTCCAATTGATTCAAATCAATAGTTTTGTTAATTTCTTCAAACGTTTTGTTGAAGTCGCCGAATGTCGGGGAAGACAACCAATTAGTCGACTCTTCCGATATTTGTTTAGTAATGTTTCGCTTTTGCAACTCTTGTTTGAGCAATGCATTAGTTTTAAGAGTTTCTCCCAAAGCAACTCTTAGGCGCTTTACTTCATTCTCTAATTTGGTTATGTATTCCCCAATTTGTGGCTCCAAAGCGCCTGTCATTTATATAAAACTATTATCTGTTTTTCAAATGAGATTCTGATATACAAAACATTACCTCTAATTAAAGGCATAATAACGACCTGTTCTTTAGTCAACGAATGAGTAAATTGGGGACCGAATGAGCCATTAGTTATGAGTTGGAACTGTAGGTCTGCCATACATTTTAATAGTTATCAAGATATTGAAATATGGATAAATACCTCTATTTTTGATCTTCAAGTCTTCCAATTCCTGGTGTAATAACTGGAGTAAGTGATGGCAGTCATCCCTCACAAACTTAATGTTTCGCTCCAATTGTTTGACGCGAAGATTCGGATCTAAACTATTATTAGATTCGATGCCATCAAAACTACTGCAACTGTCGGCACTTTTATTGAAATATCTAATGCACTCATCAGAGATGGGAGGACTGCAAACACTATCATATTTGGCTATCGGAGGCAGTCTTGTGCTCTTTTTTTTGGACAATGAGTTGAGCTTTGCCTTGCTGATTGTATTCGAGTTATTGGCGAACGCTATGCGTGAACTAAACTGTTGATGTGGTAATGGATGCGAATCGAATACATTGGATGAGGTGGTGGTCGACGCACTTTCCATTGATATCCCTATTAATTGTCTAACCGCTGATTTGAGGTCAGCATAAAAGTTGTTGTAAGCGACTAATTATCGACCGCTTGCTATGCAATGAATCCATTACTCATTTAATAATTTATTTATAAATTTTAATGTTTTTCAATCGATAGCGTTGTCATAGAAATCAAAGAACATTTGAATGGTTTTCAAAGCTTAATGACATTCAAACAACTTTTCAGTTGTGACACAATTCTAATAATTCAAAATTGCAATCAATCAGAACTAATATCTTATCTAAAACTCATTTTAAACGCACCGGTAATGCAATTCAGGCGTAAACCCATTCATACAATTTCATAATCAATAATTTTACAAAAAAGGCAAAAATCGATAATCAAATCGCCAAACAAATGAATGATTGAAATTTTAAGCTCTAATTCGTGAATTGTGATGGTTAAATTTCAATTTTCAAATGTTTAACATTTGTTTGCAATGTTTGACATTAAAACCTTATCTAATTAGTGACAGATTATGGCCTGTAATTCAATGTAATTATCACTTGTCTTGATTACAATTTTAATGTAAAGGCCTCAAAATTGTCTGAAACTATGGAAGAGTACAATAATGAGTTGCATGGAGTTGACCACCACTTGGGTCCTTTCAAACTCCTTGAGCTTGCAAACTGACGATTTGAATTTGAAAATAAAAGAATAAAATCAATGAAATAAATGTATTTTTAATATAATTCAAACAAAATTGGAATTAAAGAAAAATTTCGAATTAAATTCTAATCAAAAACATTTACAACAAAGGATTGAATTTTAAAGAAATAAAATCTCAATTTTTTACATTAAAAGTGAAACTAAAAGATCGAAAATGTATTTCAACAAAAATAATGGCTTTTAAGCGGTCAGTAATGTATTTACCGATAGGTCTCTCTATTTATTTTCAATATATAGTATAATATATCAATTGTTTACATAACTTATAGTACATATCATAAGGTCTTAGAGTTATGTACAGAATATTATTCGTGAAAAGCCGTTGCTATCAATCGATGGTCACAAAAATCAATGCGAATTCGCTTTATATGAATAATGAGATCTGTTTTCAATCAATTCATTTAAGATTTCAATTAATTAAATAATTTATTGGATTTTGTTTTGAATGAAATTTAAAATCTGAATCAAATCGTAGGCGAAGCGAAAACACATTTGTTTTTTGGGTAAAACTTTTTCATTAAAATATTTGTGAAATTAAGTTATGATATAAGCAATTGATTGAAAGCTAACTCTTAGACAATAATTACAATCAGCGACACTCCCATACTTTGACCGTTTGATCGACAGAACCGCTCACCACATAAGGCGACGTCGGATGAAAGTCTGGATAATAAATCAATTGGTTAGTTGTATGCACAGACACGACAGGACTTGCCTAATGAGGTACAGAAGTGTGAGTGAGCGCTTTCCAACGTTTTGTTCAGTCGCTTATTCAAAATATCCCAAACTCTAATAGTTTTATCATCAGAACAACTGATAATATATTTGCCCCCCGGATGCCACGCAACCCCTCGCACCCAATTGTCGTGTCCTATCAGAGTGAATAGACAGACACCGACCGACACGTCCCAGACTTTAATAGTTTTGTCGCGCGAACCACTCGCCAGAAACGGACCGAAAAGCTTATTGTTTCGCTTCATCTGAATATCAATACATATTAGGTTTAGTTGTAATTTGGGTTTCATTTGTCACTCACTTCATCAGAAGCTTCATTCACAGAATTGGAGGCCGAGTCGGGCGCCCACGCGATGCACTCAACGGTGTGGTCGTGATCTTTAAGTGTTGCTTTGATGTCGCCGTTGGACACAATGTGTTCGTTAGTACTCAGTGTCCAAACGATTATAGTCTGGAAATGTTTGCAAATATTAATTAAACAAATCAAAGAGCGATGGACGGCATACATGATCTTTAGAACAGGTGGCCATTAAAGCTCCGTCTTTATGAACTCTAACCATTCGAACCCAATCCCTGTGCCCGGAAAAGGTTTTTATACAATAACCACTCATGACTTCCCACATCTTAACGGTTTTGTCTCGACTGCAAGAGACTAAGTGGTCGCCCGCCGGCAGAAAAGTAACGGACGAGACGTTGTGGTCGTGTCCATAGAGTGTCTTAACGCAAACAAAGCTTTGAAAATCCCACAACTTTATGGTCATATCTGCAGAACTGCTGGCGAGTAATTTGCCGTTTGAATTGAAGGCTATGTCCTGAACAGAGTCTGTGTGACCCTTAAGAGTGCGCTCATAGTCACCCGTTTCGTAGTCCCAGATCTTAATAGTAGCGTCTTCTGAGGCCGACACAAAACAGACCATAATTGGATGGAATAGAACTCTATTGACAGGCGCTCTGTGACCCTGAAGTGCAAATCGTTCGGGCGGTCGGGGTATCCATTCAGTTGGCGACCGCTTGTCACGCATTGGAGCGCCGGATATATATTCTTTTTCTACTTCTCTAAGTTTTTCTTCCAATTCTGTTATTTTCTTCACTAATCTTATAACTGAAGTCCATTTTTTCTCTAACATTCCGGACTGACTTCTGTCCAAATCATTAGGCTGTCCATTAAATTCAAGGTTAATTCATTAGATTTATGCTCCAATAAATCAATTCAGAAATGACCACAAACTTATTTTAACAGCTTTTTTGAACTGCACTTAAACTAGATTTTCATTAATACATTAATCATTCCTTAATTGTCTTTAGATTTCAAAGATAACTGTCTTCTGATTAAAAATAAAAAACCAAAATTTGAGATTAGGTCAAATCGATTCTTGAAAAGATTGAAATTTTTGAATCAAAACAAAAAAAAACAAAAAAAGAGAGTTTAATAAAACCTGTTATTTAGGAAACGTTTAATTAGAAGAATAGTGAAGACAAAAGTGAAAGCGAATCAATGAAAATAATGGATATAATAGAGGAAATTACCCCAAAATTAGATGAAATCTCTTAACCTCTTTTAAACCTGAAATGATTGTTATGCTGTAAACCGTTAATTATACCTAGTTTGTATAGTGTTTCTTCATAAATGACTCACATTTTTAATTGCTCTAGAACATTTTCTATTTGGTTTTAGGATATGAGGAAATTTCTATGAAATGAATCGAAAAGTGAATAATAGAGTCTTTATTTGGTTATAAAGTGAGTGGAATACCGACAATAATAATAATCTTCTCTCACGAAAGCATTTGTTAACAATTGGTTTCGATATTACACTTGATTTCAATCATAAGTTTATATATTCTTGTATTTAGTCGATGAAAATAAATATTGATTTGAAAGACAAATTCAAAGCTCAGAGGGCTGTCCGACGAGTGCAACAGCACAATGTCTGTCAATTTCAAGGAATTAAAGATAATTTATGCAAATTTAAGCTCATTTTTGTTTTTAACAAATAGTTTAAAACTTTGACTTCAAATCAATAGAATATTCGGTCGATTTATCTATGAAAAAGTGGGCGTAATGTGCATAGCTCGTGGTCATCTCTGATTGATAACTAGTTAAAGTATGAAAACAAATAGTATTAACCAGTTTTGCTTCTCGTTTGAAAGCATCGAAAGCATCGGTGAAACCACTGGAATATAAATAGTCTGCAATCGCACCGTTCCTGTCATCAAAATAAATATCAATCCATCAACAAATCAACAAATATTTCCTTTAATTTTATTTCCATTGGCTCTCAAATAAAATCAGCAAACAATTGATCTTAATTGCAATTATTGACAAACTATTTATTTATCCCAAATCTATGATAAGTTGTTTTGGGACCAAATTTTGACGTTTTGTTTATAAGACTTTTTAACACTTTTGATTGAAAACTGATTTGTTTGGCGATTAAAAATATTGTATAAATTGGACGGAAAGTAACCCACATTTAAAAGAGTTGACAATATTATTGATAAGTGTATTAAACAGCAAATGATTACACTTTCAATGTTTCAAATGCGTCAATGAATCCCAAGAATGTCTGGCATTCAAAACATTTAACACATCTATCGATACACTAAACATATTTGAGCCGAGAATCCAATTCATTAGAAAACAGACTTAATTCTAACCAAAATCGGGTCAAATTATGGGACAAAAGGGTCGGTTTAGGCATAAATACCATTAATTGAGATAATAAACAATTACAAGACATATGACTCACAGCTCTTCGCGCTGGCGTTGAGTTAAAACCATTTTCATGTTTTCATTCAATTGATTGGCAATTATTTATCACTTCTTTATAAAATTAAATATAATTCACAATTTTATAAAGATTTAGAAAAAATAAATTAAATTTTAATAATAATCACATCAATAGTCAGTCAATTGGATTAATGTTGAGCTAAAAGTCAAGAAATTATTATAATAGTAAAAATGATAACACAAACGCCACACACATATTACGTAACAATCGCCCGATAGGAGAGGTCTTCACATAAGTCCAGGGCATCCAACTTAACGCTAAAACAACTACAGATCTCACGGCAAACACGTATTCAACACAAATAATAACTAAACGACAAAATGATATCTCTCTTAAGAATATGTCAATAAAAGTAAAAATTGTAAGTAAGAAGAAAAATGAAGAGAATGAGAGTCAGTTATCCTGGTTGTGACACTTGGGAACTTGTGGTGAGCCAAATGCAAACTATTCATACGTATTAAGTGCCTTAGCCTTAACTCTCGATATTTTATATTTTCGATTATCGATAAATGAGACTTATTTTTGACCATAAAATACATTCAGTTCTCATTCAGAAAATATATGACGACTTTTAGGCCGCAATTCATTTCCCTAAAAATTAAACATAGATTTTATCCCAAAAAATATTAGGACTTGTTTTCCTTTATTTACAACAGAAATACATTTCTCTTAAAATATTTGCTGAAATGAGTCATTCAAATGATATTTTGGAAAAATCACATAATTTTATACATGGATTGACTTAATTATGTAACACAAGTGCTCTACAGATAGCCCTCAGTGGAGCACAACTGCAGTCAAGTCTGAATTCTCTGATTAATCAATAATTTAATAAAAAATAATAAAAAGTTATTTTTCAGCAATCAATGGGGAAAATGAGAGCATTTATTGATTAATTGACTCAAAATAGAGACTAATTTCCAATGTTTTCATTCAAAAATAATATTTAGTATAAAAACGAGTCATTTTTATAACAATAATAAAAATATTATTATATATTTCACAATAAATTAAACTGAATTACAGTTAGTTATCAAACGTTGAACTCATTATTTCAGCGAAAGTTTCGATCGATTCGTTTTCTAACAAATTATTTAAATCAAAGCCAATTCTGTGACCACTGTTCCCAACGTTTGATACAAACTTCTGACTATAAGTATCGATATTTAGATCACAATCTCTAAACTCAATTCTGTTTTCAGTGATTTCATTGAGAAGCCATTCTTCGATATCTTGAAAAATAAGTTTAGCGGCCGATAACTGCTCTTCACTTATATGTATGGGTTGTCCAGAACCGGATCGAAAGCCATTAAACTTATTTTCATTATTCTCATCTTTAAAATCTTGGTCTTCCAGTTGGGAAAAGAACTGTTGAGAAGTGACCTCATTATAAGTGGCAAAATCACTTCTAAGACTAAAAGAAATGTCTTGTAATGAGTCGACACTATCTTCATCCAAATCGGTCTTCACTTCTATTGTATTCAAGTCTTTGGTTATATTTTCAGTCGATTTGATTTCTGTCTTTTCTAAACAACTGTTGAAAAATTGGTCGTCCATTTCAAACGAGAAATCAATTTCTTGAGATTTTTTCGATTCTGGTTTCGGTGAACTCGACTTAGGTTTGACTGAATTGGACTTAATTTTAGGGAAACTGGTTTTAGGTTTGGGTGAACTCGTCCTGAAATCTTGTGAATCAGTGAACGATTGATTAAAAATGTCATTCACTTCATTCCAATCAATTGTGGTTTCATTGCAATGAATGTCAGTTGAGTCGAGTGCCTGATATGCTGTCCTCGAGTTTCTAAACGATAGATTGGTTTCATTGAATTTCAAGTCACTAAAATCCAAGTCTTCAAAAATATTGCAAATAATGGCTTTTCTCGTCGTCTCTACCATTGAAACCGATTTATTAAATTTTAAGTCATTTGAGTTGAAAAATGACGAATAATTTGATGATTTTGAGACATCTTTTCCGTTGACTGAATGATTGTCTTTGAAAACATTAGTCACTGTTTTGAAAGAGGAGAGCGAATCACTTGATTTTAAATCACTCAAATCAAAGTCTTTGAAAACAGTATCGGATAAATTGCGATCAATTCCTGACTTCTGAGGAAAACCTATTGAAGAGTCAACAGTTTTTAGCAGATTATTGTTATTATCCTCTGATTTGACAGCTTTTTCGTTAGATATCATATCAATAATTGAATCTTCCGTTTGTATTCCATTCTTTGAGATTTGTGGACAACTAAATGGATCCAAGTCTTCAGATATCACAATTGACTTTTGTATTTCGTCGGCATTTCGTTCTATTGTCGACTTATTTGAAATCAAATTATTTCTAGAAAAGAGTGGTTTATTGAAACTCGTGGTTAAATCTGAAATATTTGAAGAACTGTCCCCTTTTGGCTCTTCATTTTGCATATGATTATCACATAAATTATTTTCTTTATCGCTTAAATTAGGAGAACTGAATAGAGGCTTGTCTTCTGTTCGGACCACTTTCCGAGAGCTCTGGAATGAAGTCATTGAAGTGTCAATCTTCAGATCACTGAAATCAAAGTCTTCGAAGAGTGAACTACTCTTTCGTTTGTTGGCATTACTGGTGGAAGTAATAGAAGTCAAATCATTGCCAATATTTGTCGGCCATTTAAAAGCAGTTCTGGAACTGCCATTTGGTTTGTTCAGCTCTGAAGATGACAGAACATCTTCCGATGACTGTGTCTTAATATTTAACACATTTTTATCAACA
Source organism: Euzetes globulus (assembly GCA_034695525.1). Taxonomy (NCBI): domain Eukaryota; kingdom Metazoa; phylum Arthropoda; class Arachnida; order Sarcoptiformes; family Euzetidae; genus Euzetes; species Euzetes globulus. Next base: position 28,576 of record JAQIWP010000067.1, read on the forward strand.
ACTGATACATCGGTTGATTCAATCTTTAAAAGATTTTTTGGTGATTTAAATGATTTATTACTACAATTAAAGTTGACTTTAATGTCCGACAAATCAAAATCAGAGAACAAATCGGAAATACTTTGGTTTTCATTCGAATCCTTTTTCAAAACACTTTTATTTTTGTTGACATTTGACACTCGTTTCCGTCGGACGCGAGAAATGCCGACCGATTTGGACATTGTTTGCGATTTAACTCAAATAAAACGTGAAATCAAACGAAAATATGTTTGTTTTGAGTCAAAAAGTGGCGCAAAAAGCTCTTCAATGCGTTTGTTGTCAACAATTGGCTCAAGAAATCCATTGCATCACAAAACCTTTACATCACTTCTCGTCCGTAAATTACGTTTTCCTTCGATTGCTTCAGTCATTCGTTCAAACTTACGATTATTAAATATTTTCGAAAACGTTAAAACTAAAACACCTCGATTATCAACCAGTAATCTTATAAAATCTTCCAAAATGATATTTACAAACTGAAGTTCAATTCAATTCTATATTCAAATTTAAATTGTTATAAAACAAACTAAAAGTATTGAAGCGAAAAGATTAAGAAATTGTTGATTTTGGTGACGTATTGTTTGAATGGTTGAATTGTGTAATCGCAGAGAAGGAGTGCTTCCCTTTCCTTTTGTCTGTTGTTTCCATTGCTTTCGCAAAACGTTTCAGTCTTTGAATTGAATTCAATTTAAACGCAATTGTCGTCTAATTTTTGCTCACTTTTTGTTTAAATCTTCTCAAATATGAGAGCAAAGGTTCGAACAATGAAAGCATTAATTGAATAATTGATTGAATTTGCATTTGTTTAGTGGAGAAAGAAGCGTATGAGGAGACTAAAGCGAAAGCGAAGGAAGATGAGGGAGAGGTCTAAGTAGATCCACTCCAACAGACCCGACATACCATTCTTCAGATAATACCGGCTCTGGTGGTCAGCATTTATGTGCATTTGATCTCTGCGACGATGACAACACTGAAAACCAGTGATTTGATGCCACCATTGATTAAATGCTTAATTAAATGTATTGAATGTAAACCCAAATACTTTGTAATGATTTTCAACATTAAAATTATTATAAAACTAATTTTGTTTCAATTATTTCGTAAATGACTTCAATTTTATGAATAAATGGATACGTGAACCGAAGGGCTGAGTTGTCCGCCATATCACACGTGGGCCCACTTTTCCACTCGATTGTAAACTATGGTTGTGAATAGTGGTGTGTCCTCATGTAACCCATGTTAAATTGGTCAGCATAGTCAATTGAATTTAATGGTATGACTTTTATGGGCAAATGGCCAGGCTAAGAATATAATCGGACCATTCTTTTGTTAGGTTAGTAATGCTTTAGTCTATAAAAAGCTTAAGACTGAAGCACATTATGAGAGAGCGGTCAGAGCTATGAGTCGAGTCCTTCAACACTTATACCCGTTTTCGCTCAAATCATTTTCTGCTCAACAAAAAGAATGGTCAGATTATATTCTTAGCGGGGTCATTTGCTGAAAAAAGCTATACCATTGACTATGCTGATCAATTTGACATAGGTTACATGAGGACACGCCGCTATTCAAAACCGGAGTTTAATTTTCAATTATAGTTTTTCGGTTTAAATATTGAATAATTTAATAAATAAAATACTGATAGCAATCAAAAATACAATTGATTATCATTTTAAGAATAAAACATAAGTTAAGACTAGATTTGAGACAATAGTAACGGAAATGCAGTTTCATATAGGAATAGGTTTAAAGGAAAACCCGAACAAAGAGTGACTAAAAATAATTGATTAGAAATGAGTTAATCGTTTAACAGTTTCTGTCATCCATTTGGTCTTTCTTTCCGATGGCGTCCGGATTGGCCAATGGATCTAAATCGGCGAACAGGTTAAACCAAGAGGAGAGATCTTCGCTTTTCTTTGAAATCTATTGAACAGAGTATTTGGCGGTGAAATTCAAGTTTAAAATAGAGTCAAATGAATACCTTTTCTTTATTGGCGTTAAAATTGGCTTTTTTGTCGATTTGTAGGCTTTTATCACTTTTAGCGATAGAAGCGGTCATTGAATTCATTGTGTTATTGAAAGCGTTTAAGTCAATCAACTGACTCGGCATATAAGCGGCACCACTGCTGTTAGAGGCGCCGGCTTTAGGACCTTCAGAGGTTCCAAACAAGGGTGTTGTCGGAGCGTTCAGAATCTCATTGAGAAGGGTCAAATCATCTAATTTATCGTCATTTGAAGTCAGAATGTCTTCGTTCTTCTCAGTTGCAGAAACTTTTTTAAAAGAATTGTTTTCGACTTTTTGGTCAAAAGTGAGATCAAGTAATGAATTGTCAGCACTTCGTTCGTTGGAACCACTCTTTTGATTTGAATGTTTTGATTTCTTAAGACTAGAGTGAGTTTTAGTCAAACTTTTGCTCTTTTTGTTAGTTTTATTGGACATATTATTGGTGTCTTCGTCCCTATAGTCGGCTTCAAAGAATATAAGTCGATCCTTGTCTTCGTCATCTTGGGTGTCATCGAAAATCTTGCGAATGTCTTCACAATTGGAGGTTTCTTCAGCCAATTTCTTACTGGTTTCGGCCAATTCCTTAAGAGTAGTGAATTCGTAGTATTGATATCCAGTGAAGCTTTCGGCCACCGCTGACATAGTTTTTGAGGTCTTACCCCAGAAGTTAAGCAAAGCGTTCTGATAACCGACTAAAGCATTGGAATACATATTACAACGACTGGCACTCAATAAATCGATTTTCTGAATGCAATCGACTTTCAGTTTATCGAATCTGACTTTGGTTTTGCGGACATGACTCTGCACTTTACGGAACTTCTCCAACTGCTTGTATGTGTCCGGATCTAACTGTTGGGACACGTCTTTCATCCAAAGCAGGGCTGCCCTGTAAGCTGTTCTGGCCTTTTCCATCTTCTCTACAGTTAACATAGTGTCGGCCACAGCTCTGTATTGGAATGTCTCCACTTCTTGGTAGAGTCGGACCAAAGGGTTTCGAAGTTGAATGCGTTGCTGTGCGGTATAGCACAGAGTTTTACCCGACGCTGACATCATTTTGCCGGCCCTAGTCTTGTCCAGTTTGGCGCATTCCTTTAAGAATCTTCCGGCGGCACTTTCTTCATGTGCGAGACCGCAAAGTCTGTCCTGATATCCCTCGACAACCAGAATCAGGTTCTGACACGACTCGTCGATCGACCGCAACAACTGTTTGATAAAAGGATCAAATAAAGTGCTGTTAAACCAGACATACCTCTAGTTTGGCGTCGAGTTCAGCATCGGATGCGACCACACAATCATCTTCTTTGCGCTTCAATTTACTCAGAAATGTCTGTTTTGTCTGCCAGTAATGTAATTGCATTTTAGAAAGAGTCGAGTCATCATATCGTTCCACATATCTGTCGTATTGAGTGCCGTAAATGCCGTTTCTGGTCATACAATACAAATGTTTGGATCAATTTAACAGAAAGCCGTATAAATGATATTTTTGTTAAATTCAATCATTCCTTTAACTCTTTATTTTGCAAATTTTTGGTTCAAATTCGTATAAAATTGGGATGACTTACACTTTTGACATATCGACCAATCGATTGACTACAGAATCAATTCATTTTAAATGTATTTTAATTGAATTAAAGTCAAACATCTGTTGACTGAAAACGTAATCAAAACAAACATTTTATGACTTAAATGGCAACAAATTGATGACAAATCACTCACAAACTTCGTTAGCACTTTATGCCCTCAAATATGATTGAACTCAAAAAAAAACATCAAAAGAATGTTATTTTTAAAAATCGAATAGTACTAGATTATTTTAGGATTTAGAAAGGTTGCTTTAAAACTAATTTAATTGTTTAGAAAAGGATGTTTTCATTTACTTTACCTAGTTTTGTATAATAATTTAAAGTGAGTTACATTTGTGAGCACAAACCTGGCTCTTAATTATGGTGTTTGTGAGCAATACAAATATAACGGTTGTGTGAAAGGCGACGGACTTTTATTGAACACATTGGTCACAACAAACGTAAGATCTTAAAGAACCCCCGAATGGATGTTCGACAGTAATACTCAGATTTTCGAATAAAACATTTTGGGTGTAATTTATGAACGAATGGTTACAATAAAATCAATGGAAGAAAAGCCAAATCAAATGTTTTGATTAAAAAAGTCTTAAACACAAAAGATTTTTGACATTTCTTTGAGAATTGATTTAATCTGAAAGTGATTTTATGCTCGTTTACTACGTATTGAAAGGCAATCAATTGAAACACTATTCAGTTCACAATTCAGACATAATCCGTTCAATGGCTGACAGTCAGGCCTATTGTCTTCGTCGGCCAAACCATCCCTCGGATATGATCGATGTCTTCGACCGTATGTTCAAAGACGAGTCGATGACGGACTGCGCCCTTATGTGCGGTGAGGGACAGGTGTTGAAGGCTCACAGGATGGTCCTGTCTGCCTCTTCCCCTTTCTTTAAGTCAGTCTTTGAGCAAATGTCAAATCATTGGCCAAATTATCCGATCGTTTATCTCAAAGATATGCCAATCATTGATCTCAAAGCTATAATTGAGTTCATATATAGAGGAGAAGTGACTGTCTGTCAGCAACAGCTCGAGTCTGTCCTTAAGGCCGGAGAATCGCTCAAAATTAAAGGACTTATTGATATCGACAGAAGAGGTGACGCTTCCAATACTGCGACCACTCTCTCGAGAAAACGAAGGCGTCGAAGACATCGGAGGAAGTCGTCTTTCAATGAAAATCATAAGAATTGCGAACATCAAGAAGATGAGGACAATAACGAAGATAATAATCGTGACTACAATTCGTCCGACGATTATATCAGTGAGTATTCAGATGGAGAAGGAAGTGGTCATTCATTAGCTGACACTCCAACCGATATGAGTGGTTCCCGTACTTATAATGAGAGTGTGGGCGCCTCTGAGGACGGCATCGAACCTTCCAAACTACTGGAACAATCTATGATCACCGGAGATGTGAGTTCTTTGACTTTAATTTGATTGAATGGATGCTAACATTTGTCTAAAAAAGACTCAGGAAAGTAATAGCATTAATCAGTACTCGTCGTCGTCCACTCCTCATCTGATGTCAATGGCAGATGAAGAGGGTATTACTTTCCTATAATATCTATAAATTGATTTCAATAATTAACATCTGTAGACATCAAACCTATTTTATATGATGAGCCGATGGCACTCATGTCTCAGATTTCTACAGCGCTTTCCAATGACTATAATTCTGACTCAGCACTCAATCACACGACTCATGAATCCCAGAGTTCTCTGATGTGTCCCTACGACACAACAGGCATTCCATCGATACCGGGAACCAGTAGTTCACAGAATTCTCTAAGAAATGTCTCGACATCGGGTGAGAAACACCTATTCATGTCTTGCTATTTCATTGATTGTTGTAATCGATATAACTTTAATTGATTCGAAACCTACAGAAAAGCGTAGACCAAAGTCTTCAACAAAGAAGTCGCTTCATTCTAGACTAAGCGTTCAATCGGTGTTCCACACTCGTCAGCAGCGATTCCACTGCCATATTTGTCACCAGGGATTCACTGCTAAACGCAATTTGCAGAGACATATGCAGATCCATAACTATTACAGAAATAAGTTCGAGTGTGAGCTCTGTCAGAGACAGTTCTCGTGGAAACACACCCTTAATATTCATAAAGAAAAAGCACATAATATTAAAATATAGTCCACAATAACGTGGAATATCTTTTCTCACTTTTCATTAGTTGATAACTCATTAATTCATTACTCAATTATTTCTTGTATTTCCCAATGAATCGAATTAACCAAAGAATTGTCTCTTTATTGTAATTAAAATTATTTCATCTAAAATAACATTAAAATTATGACAACTTTGATATTTGTTTTTGTTCCAAACATTTGACTAAAATTTGGTTTTCTATGTTCTGTCTTTTGTTGTACTCAAAGCCAATTCTTAACAAAAACCAGTGCCATAACAATAATTCTGGTCTAAAAAATCACGAGAATTCAAAAATGCAATTTCAAGCCTTAAATTCTATTTGATATCCGAACACATAATCTAAAGGAATATTCATTAATCACAAGACAATGGCTGTCATTAAGGATATTAAAGAGCTTCCAAAGGATGAACCGAAGCTTCAAAAGTACACAATCTATTGTCTTCTGGTATGTCTGTTGATGACGATTATAATGGCCGTCTGGTATCTCATTCGAATGAACCACTCGGGTGACAATGATAGCGACCCTTCTTGGTTGTGGTCTTTCATTCATTTGGTCTCTTATATCGCTTACGCAGTGGTCACAGGACTGGGACTCTTCGGTGCATATTCTCCCAAACCTCAGTTTCTCTTATGGTTTCTCTTTGGAAGTTTGGCCATTATTATCGCAGAAGTGGTTTGCATTTTCTGGAATCAAGTGGTCGTTGGTATGTCATTATATCATTTCTTAGACCACCATTTGTTTGACTGTTTTTTACTTAAAGGCAATCAAAACAAAAAATACTCAATCATTGTAGTGATTATCAAAGTGTTAGCGATTGTAGTGTTCATCGCTTCTGCTGTCTTAGCCTTTCTCTGGAAGCGACTACTGGATAGGCAGTCATCCAAACCCATGCAAATTCCAGACAAGAACGGCCAGAAAGTGGACGCAGTCAAGGATGACCCTAAAAATGGCCCGAAAAATGAGGCAAAGACTGACAAAATTAAGTCCAAAGCTTAGTATTGTATGGAATCTGAATTTGTATTCTTTCAAGTTATTGACTAAATTCTTAGATTTTCTTATTTTACGTTTAGTTCTAATTTAAACTCAATTTTAACATTTGATTCTGTTTTTTGGTTTTAACGAAAATTAAATTTTATTTTGTCTTAAAACTCATTTATTTATTTGAAATTAAATGTTTGTTTAAATCATTTAAACATAAATAAGATAAGAATAGATGATAGAAGACTAGAATCAAGAATTCAATTTTCACATTCTTTGCTTTCGTTAAAACACTTTTCTATTCTTTTCTTTTATTTTTTTAATCATAAGCCGACATAAGACAAAAAAGTTTTTATTTCAATGTTTGACAATTTAAATGTGAGTAAAGATTTAGAAATAACTAAAATTCAACGGATTTTCATTCAATCAAAATTGCGGTTTCGGTTTAGACTATTGGCGTATATCGCCTTTAGTTTGAACCAACGGTCAAAACTTCTCTCGCGAAACAATTGATTAAAAATAAAAACTTTTATGTCTAACGTCTGTCGATTACTAATCATTACTATGATTCATTAGTTATTTTGTATTCTCGTGAAATCGATTAAAGAATATTCTAGGCGTCAATTTGAGATAAATTTCATTCTATTTATGAACACATACCCCGTTTATTTATCACTTTAAAGATATGGTTGTGATTAAGACATTGCTCATTACTCTTGTATCATTTATTCTGCTATCAATGGTTCGGACGAAACGAGATATAGTGTTAGATCGCAAACAACATCAAAGCTTAAGCGCTGACCACAACGACACACTTCAGAGCCAAAAGACTAACGAAAACAGCGGACAAACCGTAACTTTAATTAAAGGGAAGAACAGAATCGGATTGAGTGAAAACAGGTCCGACTCTCAACATATTTTGCCCATAAATACAATTTCTAATGTGAAAAGAGTGAAAGTGAGGTCTGCAGAGAACAGTGGGGTATCGACAAGAGTTGAGTCTTTGTGTGATAAGCCATACATTTATGGGGCCCACAGATTACCAAATAACAATACAGTTCGGATTTATAGAGATGAGTATTACTGGGACCTCATTGGAATACCTGACACTCAAGTCGATGTGCAAGGACCATTTCTCATATGGCAGAAAAATATGGGTCCAGTTGACAAGTATTGCTCGTTCCAAACCGTGGCTTCCGGTCAGTTGAAAGGCGTAACCTTTAAATACAAAGGCAATCGTTTCTGGTCCTGGTATTCCGATGGCAGGCAGAGAACAGGCGGTAGCACCGGTGACAAGTGGTCACAGATACCAACGGCTGGATTCTATGCCGCTTATAATGACGGAGATTTAGATCAAAAGGGATTTTCACAAATGATAGCTTTCAGTGGCATTTTTGTCTATTACTATAATACGAGTGGACTTGATTTCAAACCCATCGGTAACACAAGTAATCAATTTGGTTATGAAAAGGGAAAGGATGGCGAGCAGTTTCCTGGAGACCTGACAGCTGCCTTCGCTTTTCCCAACACAAAGAACCCTAAGAATTACTTGGTATATTTGTTTCAAAGAGATAAACACTGTGCCAGAACATACCTCGGAGTCAATGGTTGTCCGGAATGGAGAAAAAACAGAGAACTGTTTGGTTGTCCAGAAAAAGAGTCTGCAGTGACTGATAAAGTCCAATCCCAACCAACCAAACATTCTGAGCAAGAGAGTGACCAAAAAGGAACGGTTTCTTCCAACCATTCATCTGAACTAAATTTAATCCTGCTCATTTTATCTCTATTTAAAATTTTATTGTAAAGAATCTTAATTCAGGCCATAATATATTCAATAAATTATTTTATATTTTATTATTTATAGTTAAATAATTTGATGGGTTTAGTAAAATAATATCAAAGACTTAAGTATGAAAGTACCTAGATAGAATTATATTTGACGCACTACTTGATAACTTGAAGTTTGGACAATTATTCATATTTTTTTAATTCTTAACGAATCGATCGCTTCACTGCATTACTTACAAGCTTTGAAAGTTATTAAATTGAAACTTGGTAGTTGTGGTCCAGGAGAACAATTGAAAATAAAAGCAAAAAAACTTATCCTGGTTGTTCACATTTCGAATCAGTACTTGAGATGTTGCAATTCTACCGATAATGGCGGAACTCATGTGTTTTTAAGGTGTTCTTTGTGTTCTTGATTAAATGTGTTTGAAATAAAAAAATACTGATTTATAATTTTTTTTCATTTTTATTCAGAAATATATATTCGGTTTCATTATAATTGAGCAGATTTTCGACATTCGGTTAAAGTGTTTATCCAAACAAACTCTGGATATTCGACTAAATTATTAATGTTTTCAAAACTATTGGATAAGTAATAAAATTTAGTTTTTATTTTACAACCAAAACAATGAATAAATAACTCAATCGACATATCAATAGATTCTTCAGAATTCTAAATACAACTGAAACCCATTGAATGATTTGGACATCAATTGAGTCATCGGTTGACTTAGGAATCACTCATAAATCAAAAGTTGATTTTCGGTTTTTGAATTAACTTTAATAAATTGTATTTTAAAAACTATATTAAATTCGAACAAATGTTTCATTTGCTTTCGAAATCACTCCCAAAAAATAATTAATTTAAAGAATAATATAATTAAAAGACTAATAATAATACAGTGATTGGGAAAACTTTAAACCTAATTGTAATACAAGTGGAATCGATAGGACTGTTGAAGATTCGGTGCCCGATATCTGTTGGGGTTTTGTATCACAAGTTGAGGTAAAATCTATTTAATGCAAAACCGATTCAGTTTTAATCGTCCGAATCGATTAACACTCCAATCGATTCCCGGAAAACAAAATATTTTTATGTAAATAAATGTTTGGATTAAAAACTCTTCTATAAAGTTATGCAACGAATGAAAAGAAGATAACATATGATGGCCTGAAAGTTATGATTCAAAGTAGAGAACGACAATGTCGTGACTGAGGAGAAGACCATTTGACAGGTGATGTCTTTCGAAGCAAATCAAACGCCGGCTTTAATTCTAGTAAAAACTAAGAACAGGTCTGAACTAATAATAACGAAAACCTCTTCTAGTGATCGCTTTTTATATAACTATTGTATAATAAATAGAATAATGGCTTGAATTACATGAAAATCAACAAAAACTAAATAATTCTCGCACTCAATGGTTCGGAGAGAAAATGATTATCAAACGAATTGCGAAATAAGTTTCGGCCAGACTTTGATTTCGATGTGAATCTCACAATAAATATTGAAAACATTTGTTTTGTATAATTCTTATGGTTGAGAGCGTGTGTTAGCCGTTAAATGTTTGCTTAAATTACTTCGATTTCGTTGTCGGAGCAACTGTTGAATGGGAAAAAATAGAGACAGAATAAAAAGCTGTGCAAATAATCAGAGCAAAGATTTCATTTATAAATTGTAATAAAAATAAAAATTCGTATTAATAAGTGCTTACATGCAATGAAGTCTCCAAATATATACAACAGTTGATTCATGCAATTAATTCTTTAAAATTAGTGTTTGTTAGTCGGCCCTAAAAGTAGAAAACCATTTCATTGTGTTTAGTAATCGTGCAAAACAAATAAAAATCAGATCATTAGTTGTGCTCAGAATTAATGGTTAAATGAAATTAAAACAAATAAATGCATTCATTGAGCAATAAATTGTGTTTTAAGCGATTTAAATGAGTAGTAATTCAGCGGAAACTTAAAGTCACAAAAATGGGTTTAAAATAAACATAACAAGAATTTCCAGAATTCAAAGTCATTGGCGAACATAAAGAAAAGTATTGGAAAACCAAATAAGAATATAAAACCAGTTCTTACTATTCGTTTCTAATGATTTAACTGTGAGTTCAATAGACTTACCAATCGATTAGTAATCAAATGTCTGGCAATAGAGAGGACTCGGCGTTCAAATTATACTAATATTGGCCACACATGCGGACCACTACTACAGCACTAATAAATGTTCAAAACATAGGCCTTCGACACAACCGATTATTCTGAAGGGTTTATTGGAAAATGAATTGTAAACAGAGATTTTCGGTGTGAATGTGACAGATGTTGCTTATCAGTAGATAATTATTAAATCTATGGTTAAACTTCTATAGTATTTTGTATTGAAATAATAAAAAACCGTATAAATAGTTAGTCATTCATCCAATGATGTGTTATATAAATATTAATTTGGATTTTAGTTTGAGCTCAAAATTATTTAATAAAAGTATACAAAAAATTAATACTATTTTTCAATTAATGTTTAAAAACCTAAAAAATGATACAAATTGTGATTAAGAATTATGACTAAAAAGCCGTCGAATTGTGTCTAAGACTGCATATATCAGAAGCTTTCGGTTTTATAATCATTGTGTCAAACAGTTTATCAGACGGAAGGGAGTAGACAGTCAATTGTCCAATGCTTTAAAGGACATGCCGTTCAATGAGGTGTTGGTTAATCGATGTATTGATGGGTCAATACTTACACAAAGCGTAAACTTATAATAATTGAGATAAAACTTAAGACATCAGATCCATCGCTCAGATTATATTTGAGAGAAAGGTTAGAAAAATGTTGTCAAAGGGTTTGTTGTATTGAGGAGTGGAACAGAAGCGGGACTTGAATTACAAACCAATACAAGTCTTATCACAGAGAAAAAGCAATTTTACAAAATTTGACACTAATTTTAGTGTTGGCCCAAAAGATTATTAACAATAAAATTAATAATTCTATTATTTTTTTCAATAAATAAACTCAAATTTGATTATCTTTTGTGCGAAACAACACTAAAACGAATTCTAAAGTTATGTCAGAAAAAGAGTTGCAATGAATTAAAACACATATTAAAGGGTTGGAGGTATTAATGAGTTGTGACACTCGTTAGATGTAATTCAAACAATTCGGTAGAAGTGGACGACAAGAGGGCAAAGTATAGAACCCAAGAGCCTATCAAATAAATTAATTCCATGGAATGGCGATTACCATCAATGAACTTCCTCGCTATGAATTTCAATGTTTCGTCTAATAATATGACCGGTAATGAGATCTTCAATACGGCCCACCATTCGTTTATTGTTAGCGGACACACAGAGAACACCACCTGAAAGGAGCAGTCAGTTTCCAATATTGTCGCCAAATATCAGATCATGAGATTGAAGCGAAACTCACCGAAAGAATGTCGACGTAGAGAATCATGAAGTGAAGAGTCATCGACAGCAACATGGCTGAGATCAGCCATATGTTAGTCCAGGGGGGCATTGCTATCAGCGATTGATTCTCCGACAAACTGTTCAAATCCATACAATTAACAAATATATAAATAGAAAAAGGGATCAGACCTGTTGAGTGCGTTAAGCATTTCAATGGTGACGAGCACTGACAGAGCCATTGTCATGGGGTGCGGGTCGTGGAAAATATTACAATCAATGCCTTTGAAGTTCTCGGCGTCGCCAATACATTGAAGGTGATGAGACAAATGATAATATGTGAGATGAGGGCCGTCCGGCGCAACCATGAACCACCATGCTGCTGCTCCCACAGTGGCCGCTCCCACATAGGCTGTTTATCAAAACAATTATAGAAGAAATTCGTTTATTCCAAATAATGTCATACATCCGACAGCCATATAACGGAAGAACAGCCATCCGGTGATAAGGGGTTCGTTGGCCTTTCGTGGCGGGCGCTCCATAATGTCGAGATCTGGGGGGTTGAAACCTAAAGCAGTGGCCGGGAGACCGTCGGTGACCAAATTGACCCAAAGGAGTTGAACAGGAATAAGAGCTTCTGGGAGACCGAGCGCTGCGGTCAGGAAAATACTGAAAAATAATTTTTTAATGAGTACTCATTTAAGAGAGAAATGCATCAAAAAATTTTGTAAATGATGTCAGACCTGACGACTTCTCCAATGTTTGAAGAAATAAGATATCGGATGAATTGTTTCATATTGTTATAAATAGCGCGGCCTTCCTCTACCGCCGAAACAATTGAAGAGAAGTTGTCGTCGGCCAACACCATCTCAGCCGCAGATTTTGCGACAGCAGTTCCCGAACCCATAGCGATACCAATTTCTGCCTTTTTAAGAGCGGGTGCGTCATTTACACCGTCACCAGTCATAGCACTGATCTCTCCGTCCGCCTGCAAGAACTCAACGATTTTGCTTTTGTGTTGTGGCTCTACACGTGAGAAGAGTCGAGCCTTTCGGACGGCATTCCTTTGCTCATTCAGTGGCAAATCATCGAACTCTCGTCCAGAGTAAGACTTTCCAGTCGTGTCTTCTTCTTCAGTGAAAACACCAATTCGTCGACATATGGCCTCAGCGGTGGCCTTATTGTCACCGGTAATCACAATGACTCGAATTCCGGCCTCACGACACCTCACAATTGAGTCAAAAACTTCTTTTCGAGGCGGATCCAACATACCGACCACTCCAACGAAAGTCAGGTTAACCTAAAAGTTTAGATCAAATTCTTATTTATTTATCTGAAACCACTTCAGTTTAGGGAATAGACCTCATAATTAATAAATTTAGTGGAATCTATAAGGTCCATTTCATCAGGTCTGGGAGGGTTGTCCAATGTGGCTAATGCCAGACACCTAAGAGTGTCACGACCTGTTCCGTAATGACGAGTGATGTCCAAAATTCTATTTTTCAAGTTTGAAGTCATCGGAATCTTCTTATCGCCAACTCTTACGTGAGAGCACCTGTCGAGCAGTCCTTCAGGGGCTCCCTTAAGGAACATTTTTGGTCCGGAACCCAATTTGACGGCCTGTTTGGGCACACAGTAAGAACTCATTGATTTCCTGTCGCGCGAGAACTCTAACGTAAACTCCTTTTTCCACATATTCTTAATGTTTTGATTGACAACAAGTGCGGCGTCGCGTCTATTCAGTCCTCTCTTATCGAAATTCCAGGGATTCATCTTTTCGGCCAAAACTGTGAGAGCAGTTTCAGTGGCCTCTCCCACCTTCTCAAACATTTGCTTGTATTCATTAAAATCAATACTAGAGTCGTTACACATCGAACAGATGGTGGCCAACTCGAAAAGGGACTCATAATCGGAACATTTGGCTTTGTTTCCTTTGAGAAATACCTCACCGATCGGCTCATATGTGGAACCGGTCACTTCGAATTCGTTGAACTCAATATCACTGCCCTCAGCGCTATTCAAAACAAAGAACTAATGGTTCGGATGATTAGTCATTTGTCGAATCGTTTGATAAGAATCTACTAAAGTATTGAACACTTACTCGACTGACAGACATTTGATTTGTGGTGAGAGTTCCAGTTTTATCCGAACAGATAACTGAAGTACAACCGAGAGTTTCCACTGAAGGCAAAGACCTGACAATTGCATTCTTCTTAGCCATACGACGAGTACCCAATGCGAGACAAGTGGTGATCACAGCGGGCAGACCCTCAGGAATGGCAGCAACAGCTAAAGCAACGGCAATCTTAAAGTAGTAGATGGCGCCCTTGATCCAAGAGCCTCCGTGTGCCGGATCATTGAAATGACCGATATTTATGGCCCAAACGGCCACACAAATCACAGAAATCACTTTCGACAACTGTTCTCCGAATTCGTCCAACTTTTGTTGAAGAGGAGTCTTCACTTCTTCCGTTTCTGACATCTCAGTTCTGATTTTACCGATGGCTGTTTCTAAACCGGTGCCGACTACAACACCCATTGCTTTTCCCGCAGCAATGTTTGTACCCTTCAATCCAATGAGTCATTAATTTTTGAATTTATTTCTGGATATTATACTAATATTTACCGAAAATAGAATATTTTTCTTGTCCTGATTGACAGCTCTGGGGTCGGGAACCACTTCATTGTGTTTAATGACTGAAACAGACTCTCCGGTAAGAATTGACTGATCCACGCGAAGAGTTGTCGACAGAACTTTAATGAGACGAATGTCTGCGGGAACTTTGTCGCCAACAGACACTTCCACAATATCTCCGGGAACTATCTCTTTGGCTCTGAGTTTCTGGACGCCATTTTTGTCGGCCCGGATCACTTTTCCCATTTCGGGCTCATATTCCTTGAGAGCTTCGATAGCACTCTCGGCGTTCCTTTCCTGAGATTCAGACCAAACATTAGACATGAATTGAATGTCGAGTCTAAAGGGAATACCTGCCAAACGCCGACCACTGCGTTTGCGATCAAAATAAGTAAAATAACAAAAGGTTCGACAAAAGCCGTAACCGAATCTTCATTTTCTTCAAAAAAGGCTAAAATCTATTCATTTGTTTTTGAAAATGAAAATAAATGAAAATAAATGATTTTGTATTGAAATTAGAGGAAATTGTTGGGAAAAACTCACGAAAGAGATAATAGCGGCTAATAATAAAATTTTGACTAAAAGGTCGTCGAATTGCTCCAGGACTAACTGCCAAATCGATTTACCTGAACATTAAACACAAAGTTAACAAATCATTTGATAATTAGTGACAAATCATCGATTCGTCGCATGTATTGATCGGTTAAGACATACCCTCTTCTGCCGGCAATTCTATTAACATTAAAGAGAAATAAATCCATTGATTAGACATTAAATCAAATAATTGATTGAGTGGTCAAATACGAGACAATTAAAAGACATTTACCGTTTGGACCATATTTTTCCTGATATTTTTTGACCTGATCTTCGGATAATCCTTTATCCACGTTAGTTTGGAAGTAGTCAACCACTTCCTCCCAGGTCTTGGCGTGACCCGATTCCATTGCTGGCTTAATCACAGTTCAACCCAATCAAAAGTCGCTAAAAATACTGAATTTAAAAATAGAAAATTTTTTGTCTCAATTTTAGTGTAAATTAGAGTCAGTTTCTCTTCTCTTCAGTTTCTCTATTAATGACATCACTTCAGACATGAGTTTCACAATACGTAACGCCTTCTCATTGGACACAAAATTACATACAATAGGCTCTCATTACAGGTTCACTACAGGCTATACCTTCACAATAATTCTCTCACATTATTTCTCCTTTCAATCGATTATATTAAATGAATCTTGTCTTTTTTAGTCAGGTAAATAACTTGTCTATACGAAAGAAGGCTTAGAGTGATTGAAAGAATTCCCTGGTTATATTTGAAAATTCATTTAACATTTAAGAATTGAATATTAATTATAGGAATAATAACGTCAAATATTGCGAAAAAAGTGTATTTATTTTAAATGAGTTTTTCATACGTTTTTGCTGCAAATAAAATGAGCAAACTCTGAATTTTTATTAGAATTTTAAAATTCATATATCAATAAAAAAAAGGGTCAAAGGATATGTTTCATAAACTTTACCTGAAAATCTCATTCTGGGACTTAATTATTTGTTATAAAAGTATGTACTATTTATTTGAAGCCAAATCTGGAGCTAATAATACTTAATAATGTATTAACTTAGAGAAAATTCTTTCATTCAGTCCAAACCTTCTTTAGTACTTATCTATTATCGGAGTAGAAAATGTGTACCAAAATAAAGAAAATATTTTGTTGAATTAATGAATTGCTTAATGCGTGAAATTAGTATATCAACTATACTTTCAACGCTAAGTGTTTTGTACAAATTTTCTACTCCGATAATTTGCAAGCTATTGTATAAGTAATCATTAGATGCATAATTTAAAGGGACAATGATTGCCATTATTCATGTTAAGCGTTGTATCAGTCAATTGCCTTCCATTCACTGATACATAACTCGTACATCAATAATGGCAATACTTGTCCCCTAAACTTAGAATCTAATAAATTGCTCATGTAATACAATATCTAATTGAATGTTGATCTAGGAAATCAGTTCAACTCACCTTAAAAATTGAAATAAAATGTCCTAGATGTCGAAAACAGATAAAATAGAAGACGAAACGATTTAATGTAAACTTTGATCCATAATTCAAAGACACAAATCAAAAGTTGTTGAAAACACAACAAAACTAAAGACAAATAATTGTCTTCAGAGTTATTGTCTATAAGTTGGATAATCCAAATGTGAAGTTGAGTTGATCTGCACAACAAAAGCAATGAATAAAACTTGTGATGAGATGATCACAACTTTTAACTAAAGTTTGTGCGATAGTCGACGCCTTCTCAGATGTGCGCTTCTGATGGCTGTGCGGAACATTCAAACAGATAGCGAACCACTGATTAAATTCGTGAACTATAGAACTGGAGTGACATCAAAACTATGAGACACGAAGACAATGACGCGAATCTCAATGAAACAAATGATGGAAAAGTTTAGTTCAGCAAAATATTCTTCAATTTAGTCAATGATAAAATATCTTAACTTTAACTCAATTAATATCCGTATCTAACAATTTGCTATTTTTAGCTTCATTTCAGCCGTTATATTGTTTTCAGAACCAAAGTCATTGTAAAACATTTTTATTTCTACTGTTTTAACTGTAAATGATTTTTAGATTCTCTTGTATTCGAATATAAAATTTGAATTTTCCTCCAATAGTGCGAAAAATAATTGTATGAAAAAATTTTGGCAAAACCACCTCAACCTTCAATTCTAGGGCTGAAGTTCTAAATATGTTGTGTTAGAGTTCTCTCTTTGGAGTCAAGAATTTTTGGTAATTGCAAAGCGTGACGAACACACTCTCTCTCAAGATTACACCAGTTCTGTAGACTAGAATTGCCACCAAATCATGAGATGAAACTCTACTTCAAACTTATATTTCGAATTAAAATATAAATGTAGTCAACCTTTTGATAGATAACCAAAAGATAATTATTTTTTGGATACATTTTGTATTTAGGAATTGGCGCTCAAGACTTGTGTACGAAATTCAATATTTGTTAGGCGTTTAGATAATGAGGAAGGATTACTCCCTCACCACAGATTATGGGCCATTAGCCTATTCCCAACCAATCAATCAAGCTGATTCACTGTTTATTCATTCTAAATCGATCCAGGACCAAGTAAAACAACAATTTTCTATTCAAAAACTAACCGTTTTATTTTCGATCAAAAATAATCATCTTTGCAAAACATGAACTGGGCATAAAATCTATTTTTAGTTGTTCTAGTAAGAATCGAGTGTTTTTTGGTCTTCAGAATTTTAAGTATTTTTCCCTCTTTATGCAAAACTTGATAAAAAAATTATTGTTTAAATACTGATTGTGAGTCCTATTTATATAAATCAGTTACCAATTGATGACGTTATTAGATATCAATTCAAACACTTAAAGGGATCAAAATATCAATCATTTTGAATGCTATTATAGAATACGCAATATATGATTGCAGTTTATGAAATATATTAGACAATAATTAATTGAAAGGTTGTAATCATTTTACGGATTTTTATAACCGATTTGTATTTCTAAACACAATAGTCTCTAACGAACAGACAAAGGCATAGTTGGTCCACGCATTCACTTTAGTCTTACCAGGCAAATAAAACAGATATTAATAGTTAATTATCAAACCAGTGATTTAAAGACACGTTGGATACCTATAATGACAGATAAAGTAGAATCTAAATTAATTACTCGCAAATGTTTATCAAATTAATAGATAAGATGATATGAGTTTAAATAGGGTCTAATACTTTTATTTCGACTGATTTTAAATAACATTCT
>JAQIWP010000068.1:0-46710 GCA_034695525.1 Euzetes globulus
GATCTGGTGGTGCCTAACGGTTAGGGTGCTTCCAAGTGATTAGTAGGATCTGTACTGGTTTTAAAGGTTTAATTAATAAATTAATAAGGTTATAAATAAAACCATTTTAATAAACAATTAGTAAAAAATGACATATTGAAAAATTAGCAAAACCCCAAACCGAAAATCAATATAAACAACGAGTTTAGTTGTAGAGCTCTCCTAAACTGTTAAAAATGTTTGAGTAATATTATTATTAAATTGAAACAATTTTTTCTTCAATTAATTTAATTGAAATTAGATTCATTTGTGACATTCAAATAAATAGTATCTGGAACTAAACTCACCTTATCCCAAGCCAACTCCAAATTAAGGTATGAATTTATAGTAGGAGAAAAAGCAGCACCTTGGGGATTAATTTTGGAAATGCTTTACTGGTTAGCGAAGCAAAGTGGATAACCTTGCCTAGGACACTTAACAATGAGAATATGATTTTTTTTTAATATCAACCTTTTATAAATAAAGACTAATTAGTAATTACTTATCTGTTTGAATGTCTAAAATTCACTACAATATAGATTCTAATAATGATTAACAGTTGCCGTTGAGGTTAATATTTTAGTGGTTGCGATACGGATACAGACCATAAGATAGGCACCAATGAAGGCCAACCACAAAAATACAATGTTTTAGATTTGCTCTAGTAGATTTGCTTACTGAGAGGAATGAGTCCGTCTAGCCAGTTGAGCTTATGTATGCAGGTGCGAGTGACTGCCTAAAATGGGATATGAAAATGTTTCAGATGGTTTTTCAGTATTTTGTTGAAAGTTCTGGTGGGGAATATAAAAAGCCTGACTGAAACTTCCGGAAACGGTATTTTTCAAAATAAGTATATTTACGGTTTCATAGCCCATTTTAGGTAGGCACTCGCAGGTACATAACAATTTCATTTTATGCCAGACATACATAAACTCAACTGGCTAGACGGACTCATTCCTCTCACTGGCTATCATGGACACTACTTTGTCACAATAAAAATGGATGGTATGAGAATCGGTGGAATTATTATTATTATTATTAGGAAAGAAAAAGCCCTGACTCTGTTTCAAATTGTAGTACTTTTATAAACAGCTTTGCCTTGAACCAACTGTGTTCATAATTTTAATCTTTATTGATTTTTCATTTAGGCTACTTGAACAAGACTTTAAATTAATTTCATCAAACTGAATCAGAAATGGGCCTGATAAACACTTAAATTGTCGCATATTTTTCAGGCTGTGGGTTATACGCGGGATGCGGGTTGTAGTTGGGTCTTCAGGGTAAGCCGGAATAAGGTAATAGTTATGCATTTCATATTCCTCAAAACAGTCTGTAGCAAAAGGTGCAGGTAGTAAATTAATCTTTGTTTCATTAAAAACTAAATTGTTTAGTTTATTAGGCTCCAGACTAATCATTTGACATTTGTATATCGAAAGAGGGCTCTTTCAAGTAGTGAATGAAAACCTTTATATTTGGTATTTTGTATCAAAATGAAAGGACAGGTTCAGGTCCAGAGTCCATTGATAAGAAACTAAAATCTTGATAAAAACTTTTAAACAACTTCAAAAATTTCTATCACAAGTTCTTTTGATTTTTTTGAAATTATTTTCATTAATTAATTAATTAATTGTATTAGCAACTTTGCGACTGAGAAAGAAAAATAATCTAAATCTATGGCGGAAAATAAATTATTTTCATAGTAATTTATTTGAATGTAACTGGGGATTCACAAGTCAAGATACTTCAATGTCCTAAAAAATACTTCAAGGTCCGAAATTTGGTGATTTATACCACCTCAAGACCTTAAAAATTTATCATAAAATCTAATATAATCTCATCACTTCTCAAAAAAATTTTAAAAACAAGAAATTTCGGCTAAAAATCCGCCATTTTCTTATATTAACAAATTTAGCCTTAAAAATAAAATATTTATCATTTTTGGATCAATCAAGCTAATTAATGTTAATAATTACCTTACAATTGAGTAATTTATAGCAAAATGGCGAAAAAAAAAGATTTTTTTGGGAGGAATTTCCGACAACCACTTTTGAAACAACCCCTCCCTATATTCCCATCCCTATGTTTTCCCTGAAAATGGCCCCATGTATTCACTATCAAAGTATTTATGGTGATCAATTAATAAATTGTATCAAATATTATCTCGATTGATAATGAAACAGATAATTCCTATTCACATCATTTTGATTATTTTGTTAAAACAAAGTTCAATCGATAAATTCAGATCTGTTTAAAAAAAAGTCAATAAATTGTTTATATTTTAGATAAAAAACTTAATTTTTAATGATATTTGAAATGAGGCCCCAATGAAGACAAGAATGATAGGCATTAAGGCCTCTATAAGTCAATACTTTGTGTCATAAAGCATAAGATCTGAAACTTTAAGTGAAAGTCATTATTTTCATGACTTAAATTTTAAGCATTTCCCAATCAGTCTTTCTTTATCAAGGATGGACATTTGAGAAATTTTTGGACATTTTTACATGTTACGGCCAAAAAATACGCCATTTTTCTTTATTTTAAAGAATTAACTTTAAAGCTTACAAATTAACCTAATCATAGTAAATAACTAATTTAAGCTTAAATTCACTAAAAATACGTATTTTTAAAAGAAAATGGCCGCTAACCGCGTTTTTCGGTCTATTTTGGCATCCAGAAAATACACTATTCTAGACCCCTCTCAGGAATTGTTGCTTTCGCCATCCCTATTCTTTATGTAAAGGGATTAGAAAGGGATTAGAAAGGGATTAGAAAGTGAGTCTGGCAAATTTGAGGAAAGGGATTGGAAAGGGAGTGAAAATCAAAATTCATTAAAGGTAGCAGCAAGGGACTGGAGTTTTGGACTATTACCAAGACTAGATTTTGAAGCCACTAATAGTGCATTGACGCCAAACTTGAACAAGTGTTTATGTCTGTATGTGGTTAGAGGTCATTTTCAAAGCTAATCTTATCTTATTTAGTTTTTACTGATTACGGAACAATAGTGAACAGATTTTTGCCAATGTGCCAATTTTTACTGGTTAGTAGGAGAGGGCCATAATGCAATTTAGCTTATTAATGACTATTTTGATGGTTGTTACTAGCTCTATTTTTGCCTTTTAACAGCAAAGTCCAAAACATTCTTAGAAAAATACCTTCAAAAATAAATAAATATGGTAAAATGTTAAGGGATAACTTTGGTAAGAATAAAAGTTTGAAACGAATCTGATTTCAATAACATTCTCATTCATTAAACTGCTAATTCATTCGATACTCAATTTAGCCCATGAGATCGCTTCATTTATCAATAATAAGCAGTGACCATTACTGATTGTGATATTTAAAAAGGTTTTCTGCTTATAAATGGATTTTTTCTGATAAAAAATAGGTTTTTCTAAAGAAAACCTAAAAACCCGCTAGATAACCCAGTTGCAATTCACAATAAAAAAAAATTTGGTAAAGTTTTTCTTCTTTTGTCAAATAATTAAGGAACCAAGGACAAATAAAGAATTTATTCTGTTCTTAAAGTTTGGTTAATTTTACTGAATTTTTCCAACAATAATATTTGGACCATCACTTTTATCTGATCTTTCTCCTAATCCATTAATGATTACAAAGATTAATTTTCATATATTGTTAATTGATAATCGAACTCTAGAACAAGTCTTCACTCATTGTTGGCATCGCGCGCATACCCTGGTTATGACCTCTTAAACCTCGTGCAAATTTATAGTGATATGTCATTAGATCAAAGCCAGGGTTGTACTAATTTAGATCAGACATAAGCGAAGTGAGAAGCCATGGTTATTCCAATTTTATAAATACAATGTACATTTCGCAAGACAATTTCATTCAACAAATTA
The DNA here is from genome assembly GCA_034695525.1 of Euzetes globulus. NCBI lineage: Eukaryota > Metazoa > Arthropoda > Arachnida > Sarcoptiformes > Euzetidae > Euzetes > Euzetes globulus. The sequence continues at coordinate 3,879 of JAQIWP010000068.1, forward strand.
ATATATTTAAATAGTTTACTAGAGTTCTTTGCGACTTCTTTTCTTAAATTTGGCTAGACTTATCTAGGTTAACCCAAAATTTTTAGTCTAATGTCTATGGTGAACTTATTTTTTGTCGAAATAATGGTAATACTGGGTCCTCTAATCGACCTTTGAGTTTGTTTTGGCTTAAGATTCGTCATCAAAAATCACAACTTTCTTAAATAACTTTCAATAAATTTTGAAAAGTTATGAAAACTGTTAAGATCCATTCTGCTTTTATATTAATTTCTAACTGATTATAAAAATTATCACCTAGTAATTCATTATATTATTAATTTATTTAACCACACCTATACTGATAAGTTGAGTTTATTCAAGTGCTTTATTGAACTTTGGATTTGATACTGGATCCAGGTGTTGAAAGCGCTATGATAAGTTATTCTCATCAAAATTTTAATTCATGCTTTGTAAATTAAACTGAATTAAATAAATTAAAAAAAAATTGAAGTATATTTAAATAAATCCCTGTTTTTAACTAGATAGTTATTTTGTCAAATAGAATTTTCTTGGTCTTAATTTTTCGATTTTTGAAATTTAAAAAAATTATTCATGCAGGTATAATTGAGGTGAAAATATCAGGTGATAATTAAAATCAAAGCTCAAATTTTTTTGAGAAAAACAAAACAATCATAAATAAAAGAAAAACAAATTGGGCCCTGACTCGAGCATTAAGATAAGCACGTTTTTACCTAGATTGTTATTTTTGCCAAATAGAATTTTCTTGTTCTTAACTTTTCGATTTTTGAAATTTAAAAAAATATTTATACAGGTATAATTGAGATGAAAATATCAGGTGAGGTGATAATTATAATCGAAGATTAGATTTTTTACAGAAAACAAAACAATCATAATTAAGAGAAAAACAAATATATGAAACTTTGACTCTAGCATTAAGAAAAACAAAGATTATCTAATCCTAATTGAAGTCTGTGTTAATTTTGCATTCATTCAGGGCCCTTCAAAATTTGATCCATTAGATCTAAACATTAAAAATCTACTAGGAATCAGATAACTCACAAGAACTTTAATTAAATTATGTGTTCTATAAAATATTTGCTAAAATATTAACTAACCAATTAAAGTTTAAAAATAAAATTACCATTTAATTGAATAACATTTTTTCCCTCACTTTATACCGGAATGCAGGTAGACACTATAAAGCCTGAGCGAATGGTCCATTTCAATTATATTTTAATGTTAGGGAGTATGGTATATTATTGTTTTCTCTATCAAAGTTGTCCAATCTTAATATTTTAATTTAGAAAATGCAGGTGAAGTAGTTTAGTAATCTGAAGTATATGATAAATTTATTTTCTCGTGATATTATTCACGTATACCTTTCATAATTCTATTGAATTGATAATATTCTTCACATGTGATTATTTCAAGCTAAAGCAACTGTTTTTAATATGGATAAAAATTTCATAAATATTAATTTATTAATATGGCCAGGCTTTATTAATTTAAAATATTCTAAAATTTTTTGAAAATTCATCAAGATTTTTTAAGCAACAAAATTATTGATAAAATATTTTTTATATAAATATCATGATTGGATAATCAGAAACACCAAATTGACCATATCAATATGAGATCAGAACACTTTCACAACTAATTTTATTATCACATTAAAATAATTATCAAAAAACAAATATTTTTTTTTGAAATTATAAAAAACAATATTTCTAAATAAGTTCAAGAGCAAAAATGAATTTATTCATTTGCATTTTGTTTATTTATACTGATTTATCAAATGGGTAAGTTTAAAAAATGAAAAATAACTAGAATTTATTTTAAGATTTTAACATTTAATCCAGTTTAATTGGGATTACCCCAAAAGCCACAAATACAAAAGCCACAACCCCAAAAACCACAAATCCATAACCCACAAACCCAAAATCCACAAAAAATAAAAATAGCTTTTCAACCTAACCTAAGTTTAACCTAATTTATTCTAACTAATCCCAACCTATTTTGACTTATCCTAACCTATCCTAAACTCTCCTAATTTATCCTAACCTATCCTAGCATAAACTAACATATTCTAACCTATCCTAGCATAAACTAATATAAATTAACAATTTAACAGAATTTAATTTAACATATTGTGGCATAACCTTGTTAAAATGCTATTTTCATTTTTGTGGATTTTGGGTTTGTGGGTTATGGATTTGTGGGTTTTGGGTTTGTGGGTTATGGATTTGTGGGTTTTGGGTTTGTGGGTTTTGGGTTTGTGTGTTTTGGAATTGTGGGTTTTGGGTTTGTGGGTTTTGGGTTTGTGTGTTTTGGAATTGTTGGTTTTGGGTTTGTGGGTTTGTGGGTTTTGGGTTTGTGGGTTTTGGGTTTGTGGGTTTTGGGTTTGTGGGTTATGGGTTTTGGGTTTGTGGGTTATGGGTTTTGGGTTTGTGGGTTATGGGTTATGGGTTATGGGTTTGTGGGTTTGTGGGTTTGTGGGTTTTGGGTTTGTGGGTTATGGATTTGTGGGTTTTGGGTTTGTGGGTTTTGGGTTTGTGGGTTATGGGTTATGGGTTATGGGTTTTGGGTTTGTGGGTTATGGGTTTTGGGTTTGTGGGTTATGGGTTTGTGGGTTTGTGGGTTTTGGGTTTGTGGGTTATGGATCTGTGGGTTTTGGGGTTGTGGCTTTTGGAATTGTCGGTTTTGGATGTGAACGCTGTTAAAGAGCCAGTGTCTGGTAGTTAAGCAATATCTCAGAATAATTTATTGAAACAAATAAAGACTTTTGAAATCCAAAACTTGACACTTAAACTACATGTTCGGTTGATTACTACTCTGATCCCAATTCACTGGATGTTTGGAACCAATTCATTTTGAGTTTCCTGAAAACGGATATAAGTCAATATCCGAAACATGTCGAGTACCAAATCACAAGCCAGCGATTTGTACAAATTGAATTAAAAAGTAAGTTACAGGTATTTTAGTTTAGAATTATTAAATAATTCAATCAATTGAGTGGCAAAATATTATGTATTTGCTATAAAATCAGCAGATAATCAGTTTTTTAAAAGAATTAGGTAAAAAACAGGCATTATCAGGGTATGCCATTATCAAATATGGCTTATGAGTTATGGACCTCCAAATTTTGAAATTCGGCGCGGGCTGACACACTTATGCTACCGGGTCACTCGAACAAAGACCAATGCTTATCATTTTAGTTAGAGAATTGCTTTTTGTTTTGATCATCATGAACCTAGGTGGAATCCACAAATGTGGAACAATCGTGTACCATCCTTGATCGGTTATAATTCACAAGGTGTATGTTTTTACTCAAGTGTTTCGCTGCTTTTTTATTTGCTCAAAAACAGTTTGACCGATTTAAATTCGGTAAAAGAGCATGTGAAAGAACCAAATCAGAATTTTCCACCATGTTAATCAATCAACTTTTTAACTTAACTTTTAAAAAGTTATAGAAAACGAAAGGACATAGATAGAGCCCTCATATAAGTCTTCGGGTAAATAAGAGAGCATTCATCGAAAGTGTACATGTTGATATTTCATATTCAATAAGATTTGAAAAAATAGGTGAGAAAATCTGGTTTGGCATTCAATGAGTTAATCGATGCCATAATCACTACTCTTCCTTATCAGGTGTGACCAAAGGGGAGGACAACGTACTTAGCCCTCCTAAACGGAAAATTTTGAGATCAGACCCCCTAGCCGGTAAACCGGCGAGAGAAGGGAGCCGGCAAATATTTGGGAAAATTAAGGAAATTTTGGTAAAAATTTGGGAATCTTCAGTAATGGAAGTTAAAATTCAGACATTTTTGCAAATGGCGGCCGAAAATCCGCCATTTTATTTTTTATTTTTAAGGAATTCAGCCTTCAAAGTTTGAAAATAGTCTAATTATAGGATAATTAAGCTACTTTACGCTTAAAATCACCGGAAATAAGCTTAATTTAGAAGAAAATTGCCCCTAATGGCCGTTTCCGGTCGATTTTGGCTCCGGGAAAATGGCCACTTAGACGGAAAATTTTGAGATTTGGCCCCCCTAGCCGAAGGTCCGTTTGGCCCCACCCTACGGCTCCCTCCTAGGGTCTTCGCGTATGGCGACCCCTGCTTCCTTATGTACAAAATGTCAACTAACTTATCGTCAGTCAAACCACTCAAATCAACATTTTATTACTTTACATAATTGTGAACTAAACTATAGATTTTTGAACTAGAACTATTGATTATAACTTATAATAAATAGCTTTTTCTGATTCAAATTTTTAGAAACTTTAATTCAAATTAACTCCAAAATAAAAGTATGAATATTTAGGTGAATTAGATCACTTTGAAACTGACATTTTGATAGTCTAAACATTTCAATATTATAATAATTAGAGTTCAATTCGAAGAAACGTTTTGGTCAGATATTAACTCAATCTCTTATTTAATCACTGTTTGATTGAGAAATGATTGTTAAAATAAATTGCATTTGTTTTTGACTTTCGAATTGAATGGTATAATGATTGAGTAATTTTCAAGTTGCGATCAGTTGTAGGTTTGACGATATGTGACGGGTGTGGCCCTCATCTGACAAAATATGATCCAAACTTATCATTTAAACAATAAGTCAAATCATGAGGGACAAATAATTATGAGCTTTGTAATGACCACGACTCAGAACAGTTCCATCAGACAAACCTCTTTTATTGCTGTTTTGGATCAACTTGTAATCCTATATTGAGGTTTGAACTCTTGTTTTCACACAATTAAATGTTGAAAAATTAATAGAACAACAAACCAGTAATTACTAGAATCCCACAGTTGGCCGATGTCTATAAATATAATATATGCCTATCACCGTTTGGAAAAAGCTTTGCCGCATACATCAGGGTAAAAGCATAGTTTGGCTCATTAAAACTCATCGACTTCAGGGAATGTGACTTCATCATGTTTTGCAACAAATATTGGGCAATCACCATTTCTCTTTTTATTTTTTTTGTCCTTTGTTCGTCTAAATTGTTATAAATTCATTTATTTTGAATAATAAGAAGTTTAAAATAACCAGAAGATTTTTCAAAATTTTGGAAACAGGAAAGATTTTGATCTAGGCCTCTCTTATGAACTTGTCAATCTTCGTCTGAGTTTTTGAACATTTTCTCATTCTTTTAAACATCTTTTCTATATTAAAGGGATATTGTTGGAAATGCTCTTTCTTAAAATTGATAGGCTTTGTTAAGAAGTGTCTTTTACAGTATAGATCTTAAAGCTTTTAAAGGTTATAGAGATAGTAATTTATCAGCCTTTGGCAATTTATCTTGCTAACCTTTTAAAAATGTGTTAATTGATAATCTCTTAAGTTTGATTTCTTTAATATAATATAATGTCTTGTCTGATATAATACACAAATTACTTAAACAATGGCAAGATAAATCCTGAGAGGCTGATAAGTTCCTTTTTCTATTACATTGAAAAACTTGAGATCAAAGAAAATTGGATCAAAAGTGTCTATTCATAAACTCTTTTACTTTAAAGTCTGAAATTCAATCACTTCTTAATAGTCAACGGTTTGTATTCATAATAAAAGGAAATTTACTAGTTAAAGCCGAGTTCGTGACCTCGATTGGATTCCCTCTTTTAAATCCAACACGATTTAAAATGATGGCCGAACAAGATTGGGATTGGATTAAATCCTAATTTTCAGTACCTCGCATCGTGCCTCGTCTCCCCTATGCGATTTTCGGCCAAGTTGCTTTTTGGTTTGGATGCATATTATAATATTAGACACAAAAAACATTTTCTTAGGGGGTAAAGTCAGAGAATATATATTATAGATTTTGAAGATAGAAAGGGACGGATGGCTTTTTTAGTTACACAATGTTATTTGTAAATGGCCGCAAAAAATTCGCCATTTTATTGCTAATTTTATGGAATTATGCCTTGAAACTTGAATAGGAGCTAAATTTCAGCCTCAATAGAATGAAGAGAAGAATTATGAAGAGCACCAATGCAAAGTGTAAAAGACAGTAAAAACATTTTCCAGAAGCCCTCTCCTCTTAACGTTAAAGCATCAATGAAAAGAATAATTCTTTTAGAACAAAGGAAAGCAAAAGGCCAGTAAAAATGCCATTTTCAAGTCATATTGCATGCGCAAACAAGACTTGTTAAATTTTTTATCAAATAAACCGTTATTTGAAATAAAGGGTTTAACATCTTGACTTGAAATTTGAAAATTCAACCAGTAAACTTTTTGAGAATTAGAGAGGGTTTGTTTCTTATCAAATAGTCATATTATGAATCACTATTGAAAATATTATTGGAGAAATGTCATTTGGTCAATAAACTATACTAGCTAACTTATATGCCGTTCTCACTGTTGAATCGAAGCGGCTTCAAATAAGCAATGAAAACAACCAAGAAGGCTTGAGAAGGTTTGCTTAGTAATGAGAACACCTAAGCTTAAAGGCAGACAATCGACTACTGACTATCGATAATCTACATCTGTATAAAATGCGACAATTTGTTTTGATTTCAATTTAAAATTTAGTGAAATGGAAGTCAACAAAAATTTTGAGTAATTAATTAAAATATACCTGGTTGAATCTGATGCAAAAGTCATGTTTTATTAAAATAAATGATTGAATTTATGTTTACAAATAAGAATCAATATATCGTTATGAATATCGATTCATTAAGGACGTCAAGCCTTCTTGGCTAAAGCGGCTTCAAAGTATTCAATAAGAAGGCAAACCCAAGCAAAGCCCCCCTTCTCTCAAGCCAAGCCGCTTCGATTTAGCAATGATAATATTATAGTATCAATGATAGTATTATAATACTTTAATAATGCTTAACTCGAACTAAGCAATTGTTTCCTCTCTTGTTTTGAGCCTAAGTTTATAACAATTTTAATTTCGCTAAACTATAATAATTACAATTAATTAAAATTAGTTTTGGGACTAAAATTCATTTGAAAATCAGTTATGCAAAAAACGATTTAACGAGATTAAAGACCAGGGATTGCCACAGGGGAACATTTTCAAAATACATAGCAACTCTAGCATCAAGATGACATAAACTCTTCTAATAAAATTCAATCGCTTTTAATATGCTTTAAAATTTGCTTCTTTTTTATAAATTTATAATAACAATGAAACTTGTAATTGAAATAAAAAATTTATAATTGAAAAAATGTTTTTAAATTGCTCATTGCTCATTTTTACTGATTTTAAGATTAAATAAATTTAATTAAGAAACAATTAATAATTTTCATATTTTTCTTATAAAAAATTATTGTTTCTTAATTAAACTAAATTAAGCTTAATATCAGTAAAAATGAGCTTAATTTGGAATAAGCTACTTTTCTGCCATTCTCTCTTCCTGCCATACTCTGCACTAAAATCTAATACTCCCTGCAAAGATTTTTTTCTGTCACAGACTTAATTCTTTGGTTATCCCCGTTATTGTCTACATTTGGGATTTCTTTTAATATACCCGACTTGAAGATAACTTTTTCAAATTAAAACATTTCTCATTTTGTCTATTTGTCTCTGATTTGTCCCATTTTTTAAATTTTCTACTTGAAGTCGAGAAACTTGCTGATCACTGATATTTTGGGGTTCCACTTTGACTTGGAAAGTTCCGAGATATTTCCTAGACCATTAAATCTTAATAACAAATTTTCGCCTTTTTCGTATTTCCATATGAATTTGACGAAACACTTGATTAATAACTAATTAGTCTAATCAAGTTTAGTGCACAGGAATTGAATATAAAGGAAAAATGGTTTCTGGTTGCCATTGCGGTCAGATCACAAACTAACCCCTTAGAAATTCTCACCAAACATAGCCTATAGATTTCCGACTCATAGGGTTTAGCAGGTTTTATTTTTAAATGGTTTACTTTACTTTCGAAGAATTGAGAGCACAAATCTTGGCTATACCAGGTGATGAAGAAGAAGAAGTAGGATAATTAGAATTTGATTCCCTCAAGATCAGTCTAGTGTATTAATCAAATTTATGTGTAGTATTTTTTTTTATAGAAGACAGACATAAATTTTAGTTCACTTCAAATATATACAAAATGGGTTTAATAACATATATGACTACAAATGTTTAAACTTAAAAAGTAAGACATGAGAAATTGAAACATTGAACGAATTAAGGAAATAACAATTTCCTAATTTTTGTGTTCAATCGAACAAACATTTCAAATACAGAAATCAATTATTTGTGTTTAAATAACAAACAATTGTCTAAACTTTGCAACAAATGTCGGCATAAAAACAAGGACTAAAAATATAGAAATTGTGGTTTGAGTCGAACAATGAGTTATTTAAATGAAGAGAATGTTATGTTAGGCTTAGGGCTAATTCAGCGAATAGTCTTTCGCTATCTTCTATTAAAATGGATGCAATAAAAGTAGAAAACCAGAACTAATAAAGTTTACATCAGTTCCTTACTATCACTACTACTGTTGACGAGTTAATCAACTGATAAAATAATGATTGAATTAAACAAAAGAAAATATAAGGCCGTTTCGTTACTCATATTGTTTTCAGATGTAATTCTCTAAACATTAATGTTCAGTTCGTTAACGTATTGATTGCAAACTCGATTATAACAGAGAATCACTATTTTTATCACTAGACTGACACATCGCGTGAACATTAAACCAATAAATGTAATGCACTTTTAATAGAATGACTGAGAATTTTGAGATAAACTTAAACCAATCAATGGAAATGTCTTTAAAATGATAAAAAAGCTTTTTGTATTTCGATCCGATGATAACGACTAAGAAGAGAAGCCAAAAATGATATTATTAGTTAGTACTTAGTATTAGTTAGTATAGACATGAAAGTTGTTTCTTAAAAGAGTACATTAGTTTGAATCGTCAATTACTCACAAAGTTTGTTCTCCCATATTATGTCATATGATCTGCCAATAGGCCTAATATCTAACCATTCAATAATCAAATATTAATGTTATTTGTGTTGCATTCGATGCATGGTAAATATTAGATGACTATATGTCAAAATCAATTTAGTTTCAAAACTAGAGTTGGCATAAAAGAAAATTTCTAAATTTCTCGAGAAACTTTCTAGAAACTTTCTCGGGAAAATATTTTTATTATTATTCATATTTCTATTATATTTTAAATAGAAATGGCCAGAGGCTGTATTTCGTTTCCCGGTAAACTGAAATCCCCCGCCGCTCAGGCGAATGAACGAGTCGGCCGTTTTTTGCGCGAATTTTAGAATTTTTTTGGTAATGTCGGCTAAAATTCAGACATTTTTACAAATGGCTGTCAAAAGCCGCAATCTGTTCTTTATTTTAAGGAATTTAGCCTTTAAACTTACAAAATAGTCTTATTGTAGCATAATAATTCTAATTTAGGCTTAAAAACATAGGAAATAAGCCATTTTAGAAGGAAATTTCTAATTTCTGGGTCCACTTCCATTTTATCCCTTCCAATACCCCCACCAGAACTTTTGACAAAATAAATACCCCCTGAACAAATTTTGATTGGCCTAATGAAGCTTGAAATCTGAGTTATTAGCTAATATAACAAAAGTAATTCAAAAACAAAATGGCATATAAAGACCAATTTAGAAAATTTATAATGGCGGACCATGGGAAGTACCATCTAGAATATTTCCGTTATATTTAAAGTTATCCTCATTTGACTAGACCCTAATTCCAATAGTAGTAATTGTTTTATCGTCATAAATAATCGTACATGGGTCAATCATTGAAACAAATATTAGAATATTTCCCCATTGAAATATATAGCCGACCATAAAAAAAAGTCAATATGAGAAAGTTTCTAAAAATAAAAAGATTATTTCTTTTTGGTCATCTCTAGTCATCTCTAATCAAAGCTCGAACCAACAGTTTGTCGACTACTTGTCATTCAAAATGATTTCTCAAAGAAGTTTTATTGAATTCGAAACTTATTTCAAAATCAAAAGATAACTAAATATTACAATTAAAAAATTGCCAGAAAATACAACCATGATTACTTGATTTTCAGATTTATCTTTAATTTAATAGGATTTAATTTTAAAGAAAATAGTTTATAAAAAATGCTCAGGGGAATAATATGCATCTCAATGCTGAGAGATAACTAATAAGCAGTAAAAGTCTCAAATAATTGAAGTTTAAACTCTGTTTCTTCTGACATTCACTACAATAAAAATTGTCATCATGCATTCATATAACTTTTCATGTATTTAAAAGTAAATGCAGTGGATTATCCTGCTTCTAATTCATATTTTCAAATTGAGTTTTTATAATTTTTTTTTACTTTTTGTTTTTTATGCAAATATTTTTAGTTTTGTTTGTGTTTCGTTGAAATTTCAATATTTCCTTTGAATAATTCATTAATAGAAATAATTTGAAAATATTCCCAATTATTTCAATAGGGGTTTGCATTTCTGATATAACTATTACATAGAAAAGGAGCCAAACATTCAAATGAATGGCAGTATTATAGGTTCAATAATTTTCTTTTAATAACTTCTTATTCTTATAATTTATAAATCCTAAGAAAATGGGTAATGAAAACTATCAGACATTCAAATGATTTTCAAAAACTCCGACTCAATTTAACTACTTTTAAGTTATGATTACATTTTCGATCGGTTTATCTCATCAATCATTTATGATATTTTCACTTATGTTAAGTAATAGACGGCACAAAATATCACTCAATTCATTATGTGCTAAATAAAAACAGTTCTTTATATGCATATTAAAGACAAAGATCCATTTTGTCATTTTTATTCACATGTGCCCTGTTGAACTTTTTCAATGCAAAATTTTAAGTATATAGATGTGAGAGTTCATTGACTCTAGTTGAAGGGGCCAGTAGGACGAATTGGCGAAGTCACCGCCGGAATTGACAATTTGTTTTGACTAAATAATTAAGTGGAAAGTAACTTATTAAATCTGAGTCCATTTTGTACTATTCTGCTTCACCAATCAGAATAAGTGTGCTAGTGTACCCACAAAAATGAGCTTGAATAAGATCTAGATTGAATTGTTGGATTGTACCGATTTATCACATTTTAATGGTAAAACCCTTTATTAAGGCAATGAATAAATAAAAATAACTATAAATAATAAAACAAAAGATGATTTGTATAAAAGGTTTTTAACAATAAAGTCATTTGTCTTCACTATTTTTGGCTAATTTATTATTGGTATTCCTTTTTCTTAAATTAACTTTTGTTTGAACCTCAAAATTAAAAATAATACCAAAGATAAAGGTTATAAATTATGATGACTAATAATAAGTCTACCAAGTAGACTTCTATTTCTTTACATTTACTGACCTTTAAAAACACACGAATCAAACATAGAAATGGTCTGAACTCTTTCGAGTGCTCTCAAGAATTTCATTTAAGTGAAAATTATTCAACCTTTAGAGCGACTCATTTGAAGAGTTGTAAGTCATTTGTCGTTTGCTTATTACAAGTCATAAGCTTTCTTCAAATCATTTTTGGCTTTTAAGGGATTGAATGATGAAATTTATCAGAACAGTTATGCTAAGTAGTGGTAGTGGTGTGCAATACTTCATACTTTTTAAATATTTGATAAATACCAGGAATGACCAAATCGATAGTATATTCACTATAGTGATCATTTCAATGCAATCAAGATTTTACTTAAACTCGTGGTTAGAATGAAAATTTTAATTTTTTTTATCGGCCAAAGGCCACTTTTGAACCCTAAGGCAAATTAAGACAAGAATAAAATTATGTAAGATTTTGAAAGAAGAAACTTGCACCCTAGTAAATATTCTTTCATAAGTGAAATAAATATGAAGTATCCAGGCAGAGATCATACTATTTTAAGCATTTTGATTAGCTTTCAAAGATCGTTTAAGATATATATCAAAAGGAAGAACCGGAAGAGCTGTCCTCACTATTCAAAGATGGAGCCGATGCTAAACCATAGAGGAGGTGTTACTGACAAACATTTATATGAGTCAATTACTAGGGAGACATTTTCTGTAATATAAGAAGAACACTGGAATTAGTTATCCTAATAATAAGGCGATGCTTTTCGTTGTGCACATATCAAAGATTTGAGTATTATTGTAAAAATTCTGAAAATCTTAACATAACACAACTCAACTTGGTAGTTTACATGTGCTTATATTGAAGTCTTTATGTTTTTATATATTACAAAAATACTTTAATCTTTAATAAAGCATTTCCCCAGATTTTTACTAAAAAATTTGCACTTCTTTGATTCATAACAAGGCGGTTGACACCAGGAATGGTCAAAGGAAAAGTATATTCGGAATAACCCTCTCCCCTAGGAGTTTTGGTACACCACTCCTGTCGACGAGCGAAACGAGTGGCCAATTTTTTATACCCAGACCAAAAAAATCCGACATTTTCTTCTTTATTTTAAGGAGCTTGACTTTTAAACTTGCAAAATAGCCTAATTATGGCTTAAATAAACTAGTTTAGGTTTAAAATCACCGGAAAATAGCTTACTTTAAAATAAAATGGCCGCCAATAGCCGTTTTCGGTCAATTTTGGCGTCCGGAAAATATTTTACACTATACTCCCTAGGATTGTTTCCTTTGGCCATCTCTGGTTGACACTGTACCTTTATACACAACTCTAAGATGTGTTCGAGGTCAAAGATAGTTAATATACAAAATAATTAACTCGATAGAAAAAGGTAAAACAATTCTCAGGTGTACTGGTTAAATAAATAATTAGAAATATAGAAAAAATAGGTACTTTGTGAAAAAAATAAGTAAACTGAAAAATGCACAAGTAATCTATCAAGTTCAATTGTGTTGCGCTAAGATTTTCATCTTACAAGAATACTCAAATGTTTTAAATGTAAATATTCACAATAATAAGCGCCGTCAAATTGTTAAGACAACTAATTCTAGTGTTTTTCTTGCAATAAATTCTTGCAAAGATAAAGGTCAGGTGTCCGGGTCTTATCAACCCCTTGTCTTAACTTTTGGACGTATTAAATGCTGATACTTATTCAGTGTGATTGGCTAGAAAAAACAACCCTTCATACCCCTTTTATCTTTTAAGGTTAAGTATTTAAAGTTAAGATGAGTTAGTCGTCAAATTCATGTCATTTTGAAATTCAAACAGTAATAGACATTAGAACCAAAAGGTGTTCACAAAATCCCATTACGTTTTCGCCTTTTAAGACACCCCTACGAAATTGATGGCGATTCGTTTCACCTAACAATGTGAGGCAAAGTATTTGTTCCCAGGAAGTAGAGCACTTTTACTATAAGGGGTATTTTGTAAATAAACCAAAGATATGAAATTAATCAAACATTTTAGATCACTCTTGCAAACATGCATTTTGCATTTACAAAAAGTTGAAAGCGTTATTTGGAAGTAAAAATTAGAAATATTATTAACTTTTATCATGGTCTATATTCTGATTAAAAAAGACCTAAAACATTCCTTTGACATGACTAATTATAATTTTTATAAGCGATGAAATAATTGAGGTTCAAAAGAAAGCTTTCATTCGCTAATGATTTGAGGTTGTAAAATGAACTTGGCATATCAATAGCATTCAAGTTGTAATCAAATCCTTAATTGTGACTTCATATGCAAAAAGCCTAAAATACGAAATAATATTATGCAATTACATCTTGATTTTTGGTAATTACAATTGATACCTTGGTTATCAGGTAGACAAGTCTTTACTTAAATATTTTCCATGAAAGGAAATATTAACTAAATAAGGATTAATCCCCCGAAAGGCTAATTTCGAAATTTTGTTGCTTTCAGTTTTTGTTGTTGTTGTAATCTTAGATTATCCTAGGTCATGTTTACTGAATGATTGAAGCAAGGTGAAAAATTGTTGTTAACCGTCTGAATGTTTTTCAATAGATTTAAACTGAGCTCTTGGGTATTTTTCGCATCCCTGAATATTTCCTGAAATTGTGATATACAATACAATAGAACGGTTTTGCTGTCAGTCCACTAATTCTCATAAAACCGATTGAAAGCTAACTTATAGCCAACTCATTGAGTATGAGCTCCAGTTTCGATTAAGTTCAGTCAGCCGTCTTTCCATAGTCTATTTAGATGACTGACCTTTTGATTGTATCAATTACTTAACCTATTTTCAAAAGATTATATAATTTTTTATTTCTGTCACAACATATATATATAAAGACTTTTCTTTACTTTATTGGACTAAAATGTCATATGTCCGCAGTTTCATTGAATTTACTGTATTTAATATAACATAATATATTTATATTGAATTTGAAGTGATTTGCTTGAATATATTTTCGAAATTCAATAAGAAATGCGGGTCTTATAACAAGTTTCTAAGATTTCTATATTTCAAACTGAATCGCAAACATTTGAATTATTTTAAGAAACATTTCAAATAATTTATTAAGTCCATTAAAAAATACAAAAAAATTGTTTGAATCAAATTATAAGTTTTAATGTAATGTAAATGTTCAGAACGTTTCTACAAAGCTATTGAGATTAATTGAAACTGGAATTCATACAACCTTGTATAAATAGGTGCTCACAAATAAGTGAATTGTTAATCGATCAAATTACATGTGAATCAAAATTAATTGATATAACTATAGACTGTAATTAAGAGAAATTGCAGTTAATAAAGAAGTCGGGTCTCAATATTTGTGCTCAAAGAGTAATCTTTTGGGCATAAGTGCCAATCTTTTGCCTAAATTTAGATCCTTAGCTCTATTGGCATAGAATTTGTTCTTCAGTAGTGGGTCGTCAATAGTATAGGCTGAACACTGTTCATCACTCGATTCTGGTCTAGTCAATTCTGAATTCAGGAAATTCAAGTCAATTCTTTTGTTGAGCGCTCGTCCCAATAGCTCAAAGCCATAACTTGTTGGCTCTTTGTTTGAAATCTATTGGACATCTATTTCTTGTTCTCTGATATCAAATAAATTAACTGAACTGAAAGAAAGGTTCACTAAAGAGTTGTTCAATTCTTTCACAAATTTTAACGAGGGAAAAAGGAGTTGGAACCAAAATAACTGTTATTTCGATTCATAATCAAGAAATAGATGTTTAATATAACTAAAAGCAGCAAAAATGGGGTTTGTTTTAATTTCCGTCATTTATTCTGAAGTGAATGTATTAGAAATCATTCTGTTTTTTCATTAGTTTGAACTGACTTTTACTAAAAAGATTGTTTCAAACATTGATTAGTTTAATGCAATTGAATCCTATTTATAAGATATCCGAAATTTATTATAATTTATTAATCATTGAACAAAAAAGTGATAACAATATTACATAATCTCGACATTCATAATGAAATATGGATTGTAATGATTAGTAATGAAGAATAGAAAAGAATAGAAAATTTATGTATTAATAGCATGAGAACTATAAATCACTTTTTCTAATATCAGTATTGTTTGGAAAGTTTGGAAACCTTTAATGATATGAAAAATCAATTAAAACCATAATTCGTACCATTGAATAAACAGCTTCAGAGTCAATTTTATTTATAAGTTATAACCCGTTATTAAGATTTGTATTAATAATAATGAATATAATTCATAAATTATCTGATATTCTGAGAATTATCATAAATTATTCAAAGTAAACCGAACTTAATTTTCAAAATACTTCAAATAAATCAATTAGGGATTGTAATAATGAAAATATTGATGACCAAAACCAGTCATTACCAAGATCCTTGATTTTAGTGGGTCTAAGGGAAAGTTGCAAAAATGTCTTTAATTCAATCTAGATAGGGGTATACCATACCAATTGTGTTAAAATAGCGTCATGTTAAAATGACACCTTTTTTTGCTAGATTTGTTGAAATTGGGCTTAATTAACATTAAAAGGTAGAATCTAGTTTAAATCTAGTTTTATAGAGTAATGACCATTTTCAGGAATAATATCGGATAATAAGCGTTCATTTTTCCAGGTTAAAATGTTTAAATTGAGGATAAACGGAACATCGTAAGGTCGGTTTCGATCCTAGGGTGGGTAAATGCTTATACTCCCTTGGCCATCACTGGTAAAAAGTTTTATTTTAGGACTTGTCGTGACTCAAAACCTTACAATAACTTCTATTAAATATTCATATGTAGTGCGATATATGACACGCAAATCATAAATTTTTATAATTTAAAATTATTTTCAAATCATGGTATGGCTCTCAGGCATAATATTGGTCCCTATGTTCGCAATGTTACGAATTGTTCTATTTTTTTAAGTATTTCATGTGTTGCCACTGGATCTGAATCATTATACAAATGAAAAATATTCAGACATTTTTGTAACCAAAAGAATTGAAAGACAGAAAATATTAAAATAGTTTTCTTTTCATTTGTATCGTCATTGCATTCATTTTTTCCAAATTGAAAGTATGAGAGGAAAACATTTAATATTTAATACATTTTGTGGTTATTAAGCCGATAGACATTCAGTATTTATATTTTCTTATAGAATATGTATTTTTATCTGTTATTATATACCTTTTGTCGACGACTGATGTTATGTTTTGACAAAAATGATCATAAAATGAAAACTTATTTCTATTTTATTTATTATGCTCAAATCTATTGTCAAAGTAGTAAATTAATTGCTGTGCTTTTGAAAGTCAATCAAATAGTTTTGTCTTTAATAATGATCAGCGAAACACTTGAAATACTGTTCATTCAGAATTAGTTTTTCGAGATTTTTGTTAATAATTTCCATCATTTAATAAAAGTCTAAAATTCTATTCAAATGTTATTTATTTTTAGTAAAGCCGTCGACGCTATGGTTTGAATATAAGTGCCAACACAAAAGTCGATTCGCGAATGCAGCAAATGAAAGCACTTTTAGGGTCTCCATAATTGGTTCCGATATCGCTACACAAGAACATATTCACAACCAAATTCACCGAATTTTCTCAAAGGAAATTAACTTTCTCTTCAATTTTTTTCACTCAATCTCTATATATTAAAAAACATTATTTTATTTAATATGACATTTCACGCATTGATAGCCATATCTCTCTTACATTTACTACAAAACTTCTCCGAAAAACAGACCAATAGAATATACATTGAAATTTATCTCGCATTTGACCCAAACATAATTCTCTAATTCCTTCCGATTCAAGTTTAATATTCTTTTTCTTTTTCAGCAAAACATTATTTAATGTCTTTTCAGTGAAATAAAATGAAGAAGAAAAGTGATAACAGAATCACATCAAATATAATTTTACCTTCGACATTAAAACATTTACTTTTAAAACAGTAATTTCTTTTACTTTTGCAATTAATGTGGATGTTTGGCACTTTCTCATGCCTTTATTTTAAATATCTAGATGTGAAATACCTTAAATCCAAGATGTACCTTAAATGTCAAGAATATTTTGCTTAAATGTGAATACGACCAAACTACTATGATTGTTTCTCAAAAGTACTTTATATAACATGACAATGGGTACAAAAAAATCAGAAAAGCACATGTGCCTAAAAGTCAGTGTACTGATCTGGTTTCATATTCAAGCCAAAGCGCTAATATTTTACATGATTTGACCCAATTATCTTTTAACACAGGTGTGCTTAAAGCTTGACTATTTGGCTATTTGGAATTATTTTCCAAAAAGGACCAACATGCACAAGTGCTAGCTTATAGCCAGGGAATAAGGTAGTCAGCCATTTTAGTGAGGAATACAAATTTAATTGAAATTGCACAATTTAAATAATTTAATTAGTAATTACTTTAATGTCATAAAATTACAGTTTGTGTGCCACACAATCAATTACTTTTTAGAGCATTTCAATTCTTTTTACAGTCCAGAGATTCCTCCAAAAGTTGAAACAATGAATTTCTCGAATGTCCTTTTTTATGAAAAAGTCTCAAAAGTGATTATAAGATTTGTATTATTTTCGCAAATTATCACTTTTTCAATTTTTCCAATTCATTATTGCTTTTTCTTCGGAAGAAAGAACTATGAAATTATCTGGCTTACATACTAATTGGCGGTTACGCACTTGAATAGTCTTAATGAACCATGGCATTATTCTTTAAGCAATTTAACCGGAATTATCTTAAGAATAGACTTACCATAAAAATAGATATGTATTATTTGAGGTCATTATATAATGAAAATGAACGAATAATTATCAAAACTTTATATATAATTGAGAAATTGTGTTGTATTTAGCAAATTAGGAAACCATAATTAGGATTCAGTAATAGAAACATATATCTGAGTTGAAACTTCTCTCGGGTTCTCTTTAAGCAAAGAACTCAGTAAATATTTCTTATTTATCGCTCAATAAATGAATAATAATGATAATTTATAACTTATACATTAATTTGAGTGCCACATTGCAAGCTTTTTTCACTGCAAATACCTTAGATTTTTGTCACACAACACTTCATTAATTTATAAGAATATCGAGTCTCTCGGAATCAGAATTATCTCTATTTAATGAAAAGGCCTTTTTATAATCTTTAATATTTAAATGTAATTTCTTAACCTCTTCCACAATATTCATATTAATTGTTAAATAATAGTAATATTAATTGAATGTTTAATATTAAACTTACCCGGAAAATAATTTAATGATATCAAAATTGTCAAAACGAATGTATAATAAAGTCTTGAATTTAGAATCTCGGTCTTACGAATCTTCATATTTCCAACAGATTTTCAAGTTTTGGTTTTTACTTTCACTGAAACTGCTTTCAACACAACAGTAAATGCCTCTCAAAACCAATTATCAATTGAAAGTCGAAGATTCAAAACCAAGTATTCAAATGACAATTCATCAAAAAACTGTGTTTCGTTTAATCCGATTCAATGAAAGATAGGATTTTCGATTTATTGGTGTCTGATATTCAACTGATTAAAAGGACGTGAGTTTCTAAATGGAAAACATTTGATCAAACGGTAGGAACGGTAGAGTAACTATTGTGCGCTGCGCTCAGTGCTTATCAGAGAGTGAGTGCTATCACGTCAAATGAAAACTTGTAGTATTGAGAGTAGAGTAAAATGAGGCGGATATTACTGCGACCACAACATCTAAACCGCAATATTCTATTCAAACCAAATAAGCTATGAATAAAAAACTCAGATATGAGTGGCTATTCATCTATTGTCTCACCAGGACTTTCACTTAAATCG
This sequence comes from Euzetes globulus, assembly GCA_034695525.1. NCBI lineage: Eukaryota > Metazoa > Arthropoda > Arachnida > Sarcoptiformes > Euzetidae > Euzetes > Euzetes globulus. Next base: position 23,016 of record JAQIWP010000068.1, read on the forward strand.
TTTGATTATCCAAAATCTAAGTTTACTAAACATTACTTTTCAGCATCGAATTCAAAAATAGAGACAAATTAATTTTAAACACTTAAAAAGATTTCATTTTGAGAGCTTATTGAACAACCAATTTTTGTTTGTGTTCAATAATTAGTTGATAAACAGAAAAAACATTACAAGATAATTGTGCTTTTGATAATTTTTGCCTTAATTTCCCAAATGACAAATCAAACACAAATTGATATTTTCACCTGAACAATAATAGGAGTCATCAAAGGGAGCCAACGTACTTGTCCGCCCTAGACGGAAAATTTTGAGATTTGGCTCCCCTAGCCGATCGTTCATTTGACCCTACCATATGGCCCCTCTAGGATCTTCCAACTTGGTGATCCCTTATCAATAACCAAAAATAAACAATGGCCAATAGAATGATTTGTCCATGTATGTGAGGAGAACATTTACATAAAATATAATACTATAAAATAACTCAGGATTGAATTTTACCCTGTCTTCCATGAAAAAATATTAGGATTTTAATAAAGCTCGTAAAATCTATAAAATGGTACTCACTTATTTATACTCAAAATCATTTATTCGACAAATAAATGGATGTTGATTCATAAATATTAGTAATACTTTTCGTTGGAACTGACTTTTTTTTGTAAACCAAATATCATATTTGAAAACTTAATTATATTTAGTGGTCTAACGTATAATATATTCATTGCCTCCAATTAGGACACAAATTTCCTATATGTTTAATTAGAATTGTATCGATTAAACGTTAAAAATGTTGTGCTAGCTCACTAATTCATCTAATTTATCCCACAATTCATTTTTGACCTTCTAATTACTATAATCGATGATAAACCACCGAATTATATGGTATTAGATTAAATTTTTCGTTAATTTTATATTTAGAATACAATTAAATGAAATAATATAATATATGAACTTTGGTCTGAATGTAAGATCACTCGAATTTATTTTATATGTTTTAAAAATATATAATCGATATTTTTTAATTAAAATTTTCAAGAATAAAAATTTCGTCAAATTAAAGCATACAATAAAACTTTGAATAGACATAATCAAAAGTTGATTATTGACTGAGAGGTGGCTTTTATTAAGAAGTTTATTAATCACATATATCTTTTATGGCCAAACTGAACGAGCATTTGATAAGAAAAATAATTTCTTTTTATCGAACTGTTGTTTATTATAAGAAACGTAAAACTGAAGAATAGATTACAAGCTTCAGAGCTAATAAGTGGCGGCCGTAAAGACACTTCACTGCAATACATATGCAATTCGATGCTTTCCATTACGACTAAGCACTTGAATCACTCGTCCGACTAATGTTGCAGTCATTCTCTTCGCTCTTTTGTTGATAACACAAAACAAATAATAAATACAAAAATAGAATGAAAAATGTCTTTGAATACACCCTGGATCAATCTATAAAACACCGGATTAAATAGTTGTGATAGTAGATAGAAAGCGTAAATATGTTCAACAATTTTCATAATTTTCGCCTTAATAATTAATTGACTCGAATTTATTATATATTTTGAGTTAGCATTAAATTTGTAAACCAAATAAAACTCTAGAGAAATCTTTTTTGTGAGACATCAATCAATTTAAGTTTTTGCCAGAAGTATTATGCATTAATTAATTATTTTTTCATTCAAGTTTCATTAGTCTAATCCATTAAATTCAAACAATCATGTTTTAAATTAAACAAAAATTCATTTATTATTAATAAATCAAACAATGAAAAAAATACTCAATTCCTTTAGTTATAATAGAGAGCAAGAGCTGCTCCAATGGACTACTTTCAGCACATCTCTCACAACAAGTGATTCAACTTTTAAAAATTTCGGTCAGTATTCAAACAAATTTTAGAACTTTCTGACATTTATTGTGACTCAAAAATCCTATTATTTCAGTTTTAGAATGATCTGTAATGGATTGAATATAAGCTGGAATATAAGCTGGGGTATTCAGGGGGTTGAGATTATCGAACTTGCATGACAACTTTGGCAAAATCAAGGCTAAAAACTTATCGGGTTTCTACGGCAACTTTCTGAGGCCTAGGGAAATCCGAAACTACCCCCTTTGGCCATCTCTGGAATATAAGAATGACAAAATGCAAGACCCTTTTTATATGAAAGGCACTGATTGGCAATATAGGTAAGGTTACTTAAGTTGAGGCGATTTGATATATACTTATTTCGACAAATTTATGTAAATCGAGTACATCCTATTTACTTTTGACTATTAATAAATTATTTGCTTTGATTTGTCTCAATATAGCGTAAGTTGCCATTACTTGATATTGTAAATTACTCAATATTGCCACAAGCTCTAAATTTGGTTTAACCAATGATCGAATATAAACTGTATACATATCTCGTAAATATACTGAAAAATCACAGAAAAATTTGTCGCCTCACTTTGCTTGGGGAAAAATGCTAGGGGAGAATTTGTCGAGGCAAAAGCATGAGAAGAGATTTTGGAGCTATAGCCAGGGATCAAGTATGAGTGTCCATACTAAATGTGATGGACTAGCAAGTTTGACCTTTCTCTGATTGAGATTCTGTGAAATATACGGTTGAATCGCTTTTTATACCAAAAACTGTTTTTATTTAAATGGCAAAATAGAGTTAATATCGGTAAAAGTAATCAATTGAAAGCTGAGGCAATGAGGCATAAAATGATAATTATGTTAAACTAAATATTGTACTTTTCTATTATACAAATCATCGCACAATTGAGAGCACGTCTGAAAGCAATCAGAAGAATACCTGCTTCGGATGTGTTCGGACATAATTATTGAGTCATTAATAATGCTTATATATATGAATTGAGTTATTTTTATGTATGTTATTATTTAATATTCACAGCTAACTATCTCTTTGATATTTGGATAAAATAACTTTTTTTTAATACATTCTATTGCTTTCTAAATTCGCTTAAATTATACTCCAATAACATTAGACATCAAATACAAAGTCATGCATTTAACAAATTATTCTCAATATTCTGACGAAAGCTTTTATTTTTATTGTTCAAGAGATCCTCAATTTTCAAAGTGACTGCAATGAACTCACGAATCAACTTTGGTTTTAAATATTAGTAAAACTCGAAATACAATATATTCTATCGATTTCTTAATATATTCTAAAAGCAAAAATAGCATCGAATTCGGTTTAGCTATTGATATAATGACTCAATTAAAATGAGTTTAACATCTTTTCATTAATAAATAAAGTAATTCTGTAATTAAATAGAATCCCTGGTCACTCGATTTGTCCTGTAATAGCAATTCATTTGTCGGGATTGGGTCTCAAATGCTTTGATGTCAAGAGAGCAGAGTTGCGTCAGCTCTCACTCACCTGAGATAACATCGAACAACGAATTTAATGTTCAACTTATTTAAAAGCAAAACAATTGAGTCCTACAAATATAATGCAAAAACTGTGACACAAGTGTGTGGGAGTCTATCCAAAACTATACACCAATCTACCAAATGTAACAACCAATCTAATCAAAAGTAAAAATACAGTTTTATTTATTGTGGTAGCTCATTTTCTTATCTACACATCTATAAAGTAAATAAAATTATTATACATTAAAGTCAGACTTATTTAATGAATTCGATTAATTCCACTGGTAAAATTGAAAAAAGTCTATGATTGATTTTGATTTAAATAATTATAAGAGGGATAAAAATCGATTTAAATTTATTTATTTATTTAATAGTTAATCTTTAATAAATTGCAGTCATTTTTATTCATTAGTTTTATGTTTGTTGAATATAAGTGTGAGACCAAACTCACATTACATGAGATCAAATTGCAATAAAATAAATGGTAGAAATAATTTTGAGAATGACCAATGATTTTATCTTTTCCAAACAATTCTTTCAAATTAATGAAGAAATACTAATACTTTATCTAGAGCATTAGCTTTTGATAAATGGTAGAAATAGATTTTTGATGAATGACTAATAAATAATAAGAATGGTGACTTCACTTAAATTTGGAATAACTTTCTAAATTTGCCCCGAATTAATGAGTAAATTATTAACATTTTGGCCATATCTATTATTAAGTGATTTCTTGGTCATGTTAAAAATAATAGGTCCGACGAATGAAGACTTCAGGTCACATATCCTCACATATATAACATAATTCTTTCTATGAAAGGAATTTGACTCAAAAATTGAATTTAAACTAAAAATTGCCATGTTCTAACTATATAAAAATATGTTTGCTTTTAAGGTTAATTACTTTTCTTGATGTAGGCGTACACAACCTTCTCGAACATAAATATTTGTTTCCACGTTTCAATTTCAATGTGAAACGTGTATAAAACATCTTATAATCTCTTGGGCAGGGATGGCGAAACAAGGTCTAAATCTGAATTCACATAGAACTTGAAAATCTATTTTTTCTAAAGCTTACAGGTAGTGACAAAATTGTAAAATATTCAGCGGGATAAGTGGGTGGGAGGGTGGATAATTACCGAACACTAGGGCGAGTAGTGAAAGTTTCACTAAATTTAGGCTAAACTTTCACTAAATTTCCAAGTAAGTTTCACCAAGATTTTCAAAGTTTCACTTTGAGTGAGAGTTTCGTCAGGTGGCGCCACATATAATAGATGAAAAATTTCAACTTTAAATTGAGTCATTTTTTTAAATAATGTCTAACAATTTGTAAAAAAATCCCAGAGGGTTTTTAACTATCTGTTATCGAAATTGGTGATAAATATCAATGCAATTTTTGTAAACATATGTAAAGATATTGCAAGAAGAGGAAAATATTTGGTCGATAATTGTTAATCATATCACTCAGAATTATCACATTTGTCTATAAAACTGCTCTCAATACCACTACTTAATACCAGTGCTTCACTTGATATTCTCTTCTCATAGAATTCATACCAGGACAGAAATAAATTAACTAATAATGACAACTCAAGCATTTTATAAATTCAAAAAATATTGAATCAATGTAGAATTCTTTTCAGATTCTTCTGACTTCTGACTAAATTATTCTTATTCTGATGAAATTAAAATAGAAATTGAGAATCAACAAGTAATTGAATAATTTTAATGTAAATAATTGGAACTTTTACCTCATTTCAAAATTTTACTGAAATTTTCATCCTTACCGAGCACACATATCCACTACTAAATACATCGCAGCAAATGTGGCAAAAGCAGTATGTTTAGGGAATAGAACAAAATAGGTCCAACCAAACTAGCAGCAAAACCTTATTTTTAAAAATTTTTAATAAGTATTTATTTAAAAAAAGAGAGTACAATAAATTTAAACTATTAGGTGTTTTTCTGCTTTTGAAAATTCTGCTTGGTTTGACCTTGAAATACCAAAATACTTTTAAAAATTAAAAAATTCGAACTTAAATATTCTGATAAATATAAAAGATATTTAAATAAATCTAAAAATAAATTATACGTGGATATAAGTTCTAAAATGTTTATTCTCAGATTTTTAATAAAATTATGTCATCTAGTTTAAATTTTGTAACAAAGATCCTCATTTTTTATCAACATACATGGTATTTCACCAATATTTAATTATTTTATAAATTTGAAAATACAAGTTCTAGATTTATTTACCCCTTATAATATTCTTTAGTTTTATTTAAATAACCTTTATCATTATCAAGATATTTAGATTGGAATTTCAAATTTTAAGGTATTTTGGTACCCCAAAGTCAAATCCCCTATAATTTCCAAAAATATAAAAATACGAATTAACTTAATTTTAATGTAATATATTAATTTTAAATAAAAATTTTCGAAGAAACTTTTACGGCTGGTTCTATTGGACGTTGGTCTTTTGTTCTTTCTCCGTACTTAGCTGATATATTGGAGCCAAAATTAGCCATATCAATTTAAATTCAAAGCTAACATGAATTGGAACACATTTCATAGCATCGTGTTATTCGAAGAATCTGTTCAAAATAAATTCAAATTCACTCAAATGTTTTTTTCCATTCAAATGAAGTCAAATGTCGAAGTTGTGATTCTTTAGTTTTGAATGGAAAATGAAAAACAAAAGCTAATTAATGGCCAGAAGTGATAACATATACTGAGTATTAATTAAAATGACAAAAAAATAAAATATTTCATTAAAACAAGATTTTTCCAGTTCAAAAGCTTGGATTAAAAGGTAAATAGTTTTAAACAAAAGTCTAAATTCAAATTTAGTTCTAAATAATTAACGAATTAGTGAATCAACGAATTTGTTACTGAAATATAATGAGTACACAAAAGTATAAAATGAGAGAAAATACAAACCAAGAGCTAAATTTCCTAAAGAAGATTCATAACCAGAATAGTGTTTGTCAAATGTTTCGGTGATTTCAATTAAATTCAGTAAAAATAGTGTAAGCCTTTGACAAATACTATTCTGTTGTGAATTCGGTTAAATTGTGAGACTCGCCTGAAATTCATTTTTATAGTATATTTCTCTGTTTACGGACTTATGAATCATACTATATATATAAATAATTCAAACATTTGAATTTGAAAGTGAGTGCACTTAAATTACTTATTATTAATGAATAAAACAATGCTAGAGCAAAATAAATCTAGATCCTGAGTCAAATTGAATGGGATTTTGCAATAAATATTGTACGGCAATGAATACAAGTTCACTAATTTATTTTGATTCAATTAAATTGATTATTTATTGTCAACTAAAATACAAATTATCAAAAGATAGCATTGTTTTAAAAGAAATTAATCTCAGATCAAAAAGACATTTTTGTGATTAAAATCTTAGAATATTTATTGATAAGTCGGAAACTTCAATAACTTTTGTCATTAATTGATTACTTTATGTGATGTCATCTTATAAATAATTTTAAAATAATATTTAAGAAAAATACATTGCGTTTATTTGAAATTTGAGTGAAAAGTAGTACTCCTACACAATCTTTAATAGAATGCAAGTGAAAAGAGTAAAGAGTAAAGATTGATAAGGTTCCGGTTGACTAGAATATTCAAAAGTAAAGCATCACATCATCAGTTGATCACAACATTTGCACATTTGTTGGCGACAACAACATTAGAATTAAGGCAAACAAGATTTTGTAAGTGCCCCTAGCACTATATTCTTTTCATCCATTTTAAGGACCGACGTCAATGGCATCAAGCTCAGAGCTCGAGACTCACCATCACTCAACTTCAGGCTCTATCAAAAATATAGTCAATCAGCTCAATATCAACAAATTCCAGACCTGTTTTGAGTGACATCTCATAAATCAGTTTCAATAATTGGCAGTCATTTCAATTTAATCATTTTCACAACAATTAGGCTGCACAAAATTCTTTAACAATTTTAATGTTTGAAATACTATTTCAACCAGATTATATAAACCTAAAATATACTGTTTTAATGAACTTAAGTAATGTAAGCTAAATATGGTAAGAATCCTAATTGATAAACAAAATCATTGCCTTAGTTCCCAGATGACTTTCAATTTTTAGCCAATATCTTCGAAGCTCAGACTCTTTACACCTCTTATCTTCAAATTTGATTAATAAATAAAAAATATACACAAAAAGAAATGTATTTCCCCTCAAGTATTACATTTGGATGAAATGTAGAAATATTAGAGATATTTTCAAACATAATATTCTTAAGAAAAATCTAAAGAAATAAGTGAATAAATTTTGAATCTATCTTAATATCTACTAGATTAAAGTCATTTATTTAATTGAATTTAGTTAATTATTATTCATTAATTGCAAATTGAAGGAATAGCAATAAGAATAGTTAAGCTCTGTCTCTTCACAACAATCCCTCACATTCATTATTGACTTAAACTATTAATCCTTTGCTTATGTTTTCAACTTCTGTGTGAATATAATTAATGAGAAACACTTTAATTAAAAAGAATACCAATTAGATTAACAGTCAATTAAAAAGCCTTTCCTATGGCCTAAAAACTTTTTCTGTCCATCAATTAATGTTCACTATTCACACAAATAATGCGATTCTTTTTTAATAACTTAATGGAAATAAAATCATTTAAGTATTACTTTATTGACATTAATTCAATTCAATACTACTTTTATTATTTATTAATAGAGAGAATGAAAGAGAGATAAAAATATTAGTAATAATGTGTTTTATTATTTCTTTCTTTTCACTCATTATTATAAGGATTGACTTATTTTCAGACATTCTTCTAATGTCTTAACAAAGTCAAAAACATGTCATCGAATAAGAAAATACATTATTTTGTTGTTGTTGTTGTCTATACTTGGTTTAAAAGAATCGTATTTAAGAGAATCTTTGATATAAGATACAGTTCAGGACTGAACCATAACTCTTTTAAAACGAGGATAGACTGTAATTCTATGCAAAATGAGATTATTCTTCGATTTAATTATTTGGTTGCCTCTAATTTTCCAATAGTTTTAATCCATTGTCTTGTGTCGGAGCAAACAGTTTTAGTGCAAAGTGGGCACCGCATCATCAGTTGCTTGGAGCAAACTTCACCGGATTCGATATGACTCTTGACTATATCAGCCATTCCTTTAATGAATGCCGGATGAGTGTTAGGCGCAGAACAACGCCTTATGTTTTCTATTTGCAACTATTTATTGAAGACAACAAGAAATTAAATGGAAGTCGACTTCAATTCAATTTCCTTGAATTTAATTAGGGTTTTACTTGAAATTGTTAATCAAGATAAATGAAGAAAACGACTGACCTCTTTGGCCAAATCGTGACCATATTCTATGTCCAATTCATGCAAAGTCTCAATGTGTTCGTTAACGAAAGAAATGGGAACCAAAATAAAATTCTTTAAACCATTTCTAGTGAAACCTTCAAATGAATGCATTGAATGACAAATGACTTCGATTTTAGTTTAAATAAGTCCTACCCTTAAGAGCGTCATCGGTTTGTGGAGAAAGCCAAGGGACTGGACCCACTTTAGACTGCCAAACCAGTCGGAAAGGGTATTTAAATTGAAGAGATTCCATTACTCTGAGCACAGTTGCGCTCACTTCAGTCGGGTATGGATCTCCTTTGTTGACAGCCTGAACCGAACATTTATTTCAAAACTAAGTTTAAAAATGATTTAAATTGGAAGACAATAATTACACTCATTGGCAGTGAATGAGCAGAGAATAACAAAACGATTTCTTCGCGTTTAGATTCTGGGAAAGACTTTATTTCCTGTTGGATAAGATCTACAAAGGCTGCAATAAGTCCACTATTGGTTGACCATCGATCAATGAAAGTCCACCGCATTTTCGGCGAACCATTAATGCCAATAGTTTTGATGTAATGTTTGGCAATTGCGTTGAAACTACTCCCAGAAGTACTGCAACTATACTGAGGGTATTGCGAAAAAGCGATCGCATTCTGCACTCCATCTCTGCATTCAATTCGGTATTCAGTAATAGATTTGAGAATGTTTTTATGGGTTTAAACTTTAAAGACATGTCTTTTTAATTGGCACTTGACCCAGGGATGCTCAAGGGGTATAGTATAAATACCCCCTTAATTTTCGGCAGAGTGCAGCGAGGGGCAAATTTGTTGGCGTTTTTTAGATTTTTGGGGATTTTTTCCATGACCACCCACCCCTTAAAATCGTCAAAATTTGACCAATACCTTCTTCTATACCCCTTGATTTGAGGAAAATTTACCACTTCCCATGAAGTCAGGTACCTTGGATACTTAACCTAAAGATAATCACTAGTATTAGTTAGACCAGTGTTATCCAGTTAATCTTGAAATGAGGCTTTTATTAAATGAGTTCTATTTTTGTGAACTTTATGCTAATTTGCAAACTTTAACTAATTTTGTCTCCTACCAAAAGTAAAGGGAATTTGAATCTCAAGTTTATCAAAGAAAATACCAGTGACAAATTACAATTCTCATTTTCTTTCTCCTTTTATAATGATGACAAAGTTGTGAGTGTATTATATAATCGATGAATATTAAAATGGCTTTCTCAAAATAAGTTAAATTATCCTGATTAACCAATTGAAAATTTCATTATCACAATGGATAGTAATTGGACTAAAACAGCATATCTTTACATAAAAGACATGAATAAGTGGTCAACTATTTAAAACTGTTCTTATAATTGGCTTTAAAATGAAATGGCCATGGGAATTAATTGTCAAATAGCCGGGATTAGAAGGACATGTCTTTTATGCCTAATAAAAGGTGATTTATTTGTAGAGACCTTTCCATTGCTGTTATCGCGTCTTCAGTCAAAGGGTTTGCATAACGAAACCCCAAATAAAACTTATGCGGTCCTGAGTTGGGACTAATTTTGTCCAACTGTTCAGTTAAAAGTAGTCCTTGTTTTTCAGTCCAACTCTTAATGGGTGAACCACCGCCTATCAATTTATACCGTTCTTGGACTTTAGGTGTTCTTCGCTTAGCTATAAATGGACCCAATTTGCTGTCAATAGATTTCAATAATTAAACAAATGACAAACAATTGAAGACATGTCATAGAATTGCCTCAATTAGAAACATTTATTTTATAACAAAAGGTTCGTCTATCAGATCCGTCCTTGCTTGTTAAATTCTTTTGATTTACTGAATAAAATTCAAATTAATTATTGAACGGAATCTTTCTTGATAATATCTTGGTCAATCTGAGACTAATTGGCAATAACTAGTTATTTAGGTTTTTGATCATTAAATTGATTGTTATTAACCTCTGCATCGGTAATGGAATGATGTCTTTGTCTGTGAAAAGTCTGGTGAGGAAAGGTTGAACTTCTTGGAGAGTTTGAGGGCCACCCATATTCAACATCAATATACCCGTCTTTATCTCTTGCCTTCTATTCCCAGAAGTCGAGTATTTGGCCATCAATTGTCGTCCCTTTGATATCAATTCTGTTTTCAAATAAACAAATCATTTTGAAAAATATAATTAAAATTTTAAGAAAAACTTACTTTTATTTAAAGTAAACATTGCGTCAATTGAATGACAATTAAATTAACTAAAACTAAAATATATTCAACAAAAATCAATGAAATCAAAGCCACGTTTACAACATTTGATGTCATATGCGATACACAAAAGTAAACAAAGTGTTTATTCAATTAATTTTATACAATAATTGATTTATTTTAAACATTTTTAGGCACTTGTAAAGTTGTTTGAGAAGTTATAAATCTGAATTGAAGTTGTCAAGTTGTCAGCATGCACCATCTGTTTACGGGACTGATTATTAATCTACAATCCCTAAACTATTCTACTTTTTTACTTCATTTTAAAACAAAATGCTAATATTGAATATATTTTGCACAATTAATAATCTTATTTTTATAAACAGGTTTAATTTTGTACAACAATTAAAGTGTCAAACAAAATAAATTAAGTTTGCCTATGAATTAAGTTGATTGCAGGTACCAATAACAATGTTGTATCAACTCAAAATATCTAGATTTAAAAAATGTTATCTCGTATAGTTCCAATAGAGTAAAACACTATTTCGATTGATTTATTCAATTTGACTGATAATCTTATAAGATTAACTTATAATATGACTTTTTTCGGCTATTATTTGAGTCCAAATGGTTATTTTTGTTTTTAAGAAGTAGACGAACTTAAATGAAATTAAAATTTGAGTTCAATTAAAGATTTCTGGTTTGAAATCATTTTAATTCTAATACAAATCTGAGAGTTGTCTCGAAATTCTAATAAAATAGGGTCTCAATGTAATAGTCGTGTACTTCCTATGCATATAATTGTTGTCTTGTATTGACAAGTAGTGTATACCTGCAATCGTGGCCAGTCATACAACTTTTTCACTCAAATATCTCTAAACACGAACTTTACAAACGAAGAATTTGATGATCAAACAAAATGTACTCATATTTTGTTCAATCGAGTCCTCATTCGTAAGATCAGTATTTTTCTCACGAGTTCTTCAACTAATCAATGAATAGTTTCTAATCTTACAAAACTTATGAGTTTGGGATTCGCTTCGATTGCTTGCGCCACCATTTTTTTTTCCTAATCAATTAATTGAAAAAATTGTCATCCTATCATATTCTATCAAAATTTTCGATTAACTTGGTTATGATTTCATTTGAATCCAGTATCCGTTTGTTTAGCATTATTCAAGATTTTATGTAAAAAACTTTAATTATAAAATATCGACACATGTATATCAAATAGAAGATAGAAAAGGAGAGGAAAAATGCAAACATGTTAAAGAGTCTAAAGTTGTTAGTTTATAATTAATCGTTTTATATCTACAAATCAAAAGCCAACACACAAAAGATGCTCAATCATCTAACTCATTTAGAAATCAGAGATGTTCAAGATTCAAAATATTCAATTGCCCTTTTCAAATGATAAATTTGATAATAGGTCAATTCATTAGAGCTAGAATAAAAAACCATCTAACCATTTCTTTTTGTTTCACGTTGATATTAAATATATTGATCAAGTTTTAATTTTCTACTATAGAATTTATAAAACTCTATAAAGCAATTTATTTTGAATAAACGATGAATCTTCATATTCCAAGCTTTAATGTTTTCTACTAAACATTCTTGTTTTTTAATAACCATCTCTGTTTTTTAGTTAATAATAGCTAGAAATGACTTTCTTTTAGACACTGCAGTAAAGGCAGACGAAAAGAGTGATTAGAATTTAAACAAGTCGTTAGTTTTTTTAGTGAAATTTAGTAATGAAAATACGGTTTTCATTCAAAATTCATATGAAGTGAATAGAAAGTAAGTCATTCCAATTCATTACAGAATCATTTACTGAACGCCTATTCGGAGGTTAATGACTGACTGTTTTGTGCAAACGTCTGATTATTACTATTTCTACTATACTTAAAATGCAATTTCATATACAGTTTATTCGTCTCTTTAATATTTGACAAAAGCAAATCATTTTGCATTCAATTCTGGAAACAACTTCTCTATTCTGGTCAGTAAACAAACAGTTAACTCAAATGATATGACTCACTCATATCATTAATTAGGTTCTCATGTGGGGGTCGATCACAATTACATGGCTTTCAGACCGAAAAGGTTATACAGTTTTTTAGCCTGGCTTATTTTCTGTCTCGAATTTCTTTTTATGAAAAGGTCTAAGGTTAACTTCTTTAATAGTTATGAGACTTTGATACTCATTTGTGAAACAGTGCAGAAAATATACAAGATAAACTTATGTTGAACTTTCCAATTTGGCTATTATATATTTTGCCAGCTTAATATAAACCAACATCTAACAGTAAACAACCTGCTAAACCATTAGAAGGAATTTAATCATGTTAACTCATACCTTAGGGGTATTATAAGTGCACTCCTACTGCTCAGATTGGGATTCCACCAAAATGGCCTCTTGAATATTCTTCCCTCAATGTCAATCATTTTGGGTAATTTAACCGATAAAACAGAATTTGAACTCAATTTAATGTAATTCAAACTAAATTGAGATTAATTTAACTCAATTAAGATAGAAATGGAAAAGAAATGGTGGCTTTCGGTCGCATTTTCGGAAAGTAATTCCCAACGGTTCAAAAAATAATTAGCTATTTTAACAATCCCCAGGCTAGTTCTCAGGCTACTTTGGTGAATTAAAATTTTACAAAAAACTGTGCTTTATTTAAATTGTCAATGGGCCATTGATTGAGCATGGTTTTATTTATTTTTAAAATAATTATTCAATATATTGGAAGAGGAGTTCAAATGAGTTGAAATGAGGGAAATCTTAGTATAATCAAAGAATTTCATTGATTTCAGTTGAATTTTGATGAGAATTTGATTCATTCAACTTTTTAGAGAATTTGAGGAATTAATTGATGAAAAATAATAAATTTATTTTCAATCGCTTACAAAAGCAAAAGACTCGACTTTCTAGCAAAAGGTTAGGAATTCATTTATTTTTTGTATCAACGAATTGTTGAAATAACTTCAATTAATAAATAATTTAATGGTAAATGCCGTACACATAGACATAGACTGCGTCAACACTGGATTTAAATGTGCGCCAAATTCTTGCCATTTACTACAATAAAGGGGCGTAACTCTGGTTCTGAATTAAACAAACACGAAGTCGGCTAAACTTTAGGACCAAATAGTTTGATAATAGTGTTGAAAGTCCTGTCAATAGTTTATTATTTAAGACTATTCGCTAAATTTACACCCATTTCGACGCATAGTATTGTAAAATATTTAAATCAATTCAAATAAAGTTTGAATAATTGTGTCAAACGATGAGCAAAATAAAAATCAATAGATTTACAAAAATACTAACGAATTCCAAAAAAATAAATAATTTCTAAACAATTATTAGGGAAAAAGTAAAGCATTGAAAAACAGTTGAGAAAAGTTGAGCTAAGAATTTCCGGGTTCCGCCACTGAACATACCACTGAACATACCTGTGGAACGTAATAATCAGTGTAAAGCAGTGATTATTGCATAGCATAGAGTGGAGTGAGAGCTCATACCTGTTTGAACAGTCAAATGTTGCCATAGGAAACACCTAAGTCTCAGGTATTTGGAACAGTGACTCCCGAACGCCATTTTGGCTCACATTAGACTTACTCTGGTGTTTGGCTCATTGAGACCTGTCCTCAACAATTGACTCCTGGTTAATATTGTGTTGAATAAAGTTGTGATGTCCACTATTTTTCATATAACAACACTTTCCATCATTTTATAGGTTTGTCTTTATTTTGTTTTTAATGTTTAATCCCATAATATCTCATATTTTTTGCCTAAAAAATACTTAAAAAAGTATTAGACTTTCGGCAAACTTTTAATAAGTTCTGATTTAAATGTTTTGCTGTTTGTTTGCAACAAATTTAATGTTAATATTTGCATAAAACTGCTATTAATTGTGTGTCGCCTCTCAGTTGTGTCCCACAATTGGATATATGTTTGATAATCGACTTGAAAATAGTTATGAAATTTGTTCACTTTATTGTCAGCTCTTGTGATATGAAAAGTTTGATTTCGTAATATTGTCATCACATATATAGACATAATTCGCCCACATTTCACACTTTAACCAAACTTATACTCAAATATTGTCTCTCTATTCCTCTCTTTCATATTATTTGAGTTAATCATTCATTTGATTACTATTTGTATAACATTTTTGGCCAAATTCTCAGAGAAGTATGTTTGGGTCAAACGACTAGCTATTTGTCAATTTGATTATCATTTTATTTATTATTAATGATATTTCGTTGAACTTTGAAAATAGTTATGTTTTTGTGTCTAAACTCAAACTATTTGTCAAAAATTTCAGGAAGTTTTGATGTGATCTTCAAATCATTATAACTGAGAAATCATCTGAATTTTGGTTCAATAAAATAAACATTTCTCACAACTTTTTGTCACAAAACTAAACACCTTTGAAGACTAAGGATGGCCTCATCACCAGCACATTCACCGCCAGCCTTTGCCGTCGAACATTTGGCCACATTCTCGACCAGTTCACCACAACAGCAACAGACCACTCCCCGAATGGCTTTACATCGGTTGTTCGCTATGGAAAAGACATCAGGTCTTTACTTCTTTAACTTATTTCAATCAAAATGATTACTTAAAATATAATACTTGCAAATTATTTCCTAATAATTATGCTATTATTCACACAAACATTTATTTATCACATTTGATAAGACCTAACTCCTGTTTTATTAAACAATTTGAGTGTAAGCAGGATCTAATAGCCTCAACGCAGTAATCAATTGACTTAAGTTAAAATTTCTAAATTGATGCAATATAATAATTGAATATGATCAAGCATACTATGACTAACCTAACGATTTATGTTTGAATAATTTATTCTGTTCAGAGGTTTTCTGTTTTCCGTCAGTTCCCCTTTAAGCCATCCATTAACTGTCTTTTGAGTAATACCTGATAGATATTTACAATTTAGGGCTAAGAGATAATGTTGCATGTTTATTATTTTTTAGTAACACTTGATTCAAATGTCAATTAGTTTAAGAGATTAGTCTGTTCTCAATGGAGACTATCTTTTCTTAATGAGAGATAACTGATATGACAATCAAATCTAATTATGACAGGAATTTGGACGCAACGAATGGCAATACAATTGAAAGGTATGAGTGGATGACATTTAGTATTAACAACAATGCATTGACTGAAATGTTGGACAATTCGGTTAATAGGGAATCACATGTGGATATTAGACGGAGAATCTAATGATGTGGTCGAGCGCTTTCCGGTCACACTTATCCAACAGCCCACAGCCTTCAGTGACCACAACCATATCTATAACAATATATTGATATTCACTGTTCAAATGCCTAATGAAAGTCAAGGTAACCATAAAAGGAGGACATAAACAGCGGACAGACATTCAGTCCAAAGTCATTCATTCGGATTATTTATTGATTTTAAATAAATGTCATTTCAGGAGAATTACATATTTTTCAATGCGTTTCACACAATGCCATAAATATTGTCGAAGATATTCAGCAATGGATGAGACACTTCGGCGCCAATCAGAATAATGGAGGACTTACAGGAGAGCCGTCCATTCAGCCCAATGTTAATGTGAAAGAAGCGGTCAGTGTTTTTAACCAAATCGCTGCACAACGAGAGAAGTGAATACATTTGACAACACTTTAAGTCCACATTTAATAACAAATAAATGCAATTTTGAAACCAGGAAAGGGTCGTCACCAACAGGCGGGACACCGATAGGTCACATGAGTCAGAGTAGACTTAATCACGATCCAGACTCACGTTCTATCACAACCACCAGTTCCATAGACTCCAATCATCACAACGGTGCCCATAGAACTAATAGCCAAGATCAGGTCTGTTTCAATTTAATTCTGTGGCCATTGGCTGTTCCCGAAACCAATTTTAAATAATTCTGAATATATGTTAGACTCTGTCAAACGAACGTTACGTCTCAATACTTAACCACTGTTTTGATGACATCGAAAGATTTATAATTCGTTTACAACACGCGGCGGCCGCCCTCAGGGAACTACAGCTTAGAAATCATAGACGACAGGGTAGGCTTCAACTTTTCCAATATTTTTCAGCAAAAAAAACTTTATGTCAATTTCTGATGGAAAACACTTGATTGGTATCCAGGCAAAGGTGCAGCGCACGCAGGGGACGGAATGCTGGCAATTAGAGCTCGTGGACCCAATGAAGAAGAGTTTTTTGAAATTCTGAGCAAGTTCAAACTGGCGTTCAATTTGTTGGCAAAACTGAAAGGTTGTTTACTCGACTGTAAAGGCAAAGCACTTAAATACTAATCTGTTTGTAATGATAGGTTGTATACATGACCCAAACGCACCCGAACTCGTCCACTTTCTCTTCACTCCCGTAAGTCTGTTAAACCCCATTAACTCTATTGTTGTCTAATTTTTATTACCTTTGATTGTAAAGTTGGCCATTATTATTGAAGCCGCTCGAAGTAATGGTGCGTTTTTTACTCCACACAATCTCTTCATATAAATAATTTAATTTGTATTCTTTACTAATAGAACCACCAATTGATCCATCTATTGTTGGAGTGCCTTATCTGAACCACGAGGCCATAGATTTATTAGCCAACTGTTGTACGAGTAAAGAGTTTGATTTATGGCAATCCTTAGGTCCTAATTGGGTTCAACCCATAAAAGTAAGGCTTATATCTATTCCGAGTGTTTTTCTAATTAATAAACGAAATTAAATATAAAATTGTTGTCTTTTAGCACAACACACGACTTAACGGCTCTTATCAGCCAGTCTTCACTGATGGCTGGGCGCCTAACATTACAGAGCCTGAGCTGATAGGAATCACATCCGAATCTGAACAGGAAGATGACTCTCTTCAAATTCACCGTGATGAAGCCATCATTCGCGGCCGAAGAGATGTCAATTCGAGGGAATATCAAAGGGGACCACAATTTGACGACAGCGACATCGATGACAATCATATCGATAGCCGTCATATTCAACACAGAAGTATTATCCTTTAAAATTAAAGTCAATTAAATAATTTCTATTTACTTTGTTTAGTATCTCCGTCCACGTCATCACATGCGACTCGTGTGGTTCGGGGCAATAGTCCGCCCTCTCCTATCGACTCCATAGAACGTGACTCTCCTACGGTTCAGGTCAGCGAATTGGATCAGTCAGAGTGGTTGGCAGAGTTGCAGAACAGAAATGCCAAAATAGTTCGGGTCCTTTTTCCTCGCACTGCCAACAACGACAAGGAGCTGACTGTCATTCGGTTCGTTCTCTCATTTAATAAAATGGAAATCATTTTATGAATAAATGCTTTTTCAGGGGAGAAATACTCGAAATATTAGACGATTCGAGAAAGTGGTGGAAGGCTCGCAACTGGAGGGGTCAGGTGGCACATGTTCCTCATACTATCGTCTCAGAGATTGGCCATACCAATGGTCGTGACCCTCACATGGGCAGTGCGTCCCCTAACGATGATTGGATTAGACGCGAACGCCAAGGTAAAAAAGGAGAGTTTAGGTATTTCTAGACATCGGAAGCACTGCTCTATAGACTCTTCGTTCGCTTCTGTTATTTTTCAACTTAATGTATGCCTCGATTCGACTGTCGTTTCATTTGATTTGTTGTTATGTTTGTAAATGCAATCAATTAATCATTACATTCAGTAATAATAATAATAATATAATATATGTGTCATATTTATAATGTTATTTCTGGGGAAAGTAGTCTTGAAAATCGATGGACAAAAGCCCAGCTTTTGGTAATCCATGACATACTGTAAATTAAATGTTGTTTTGTTTGATTTGTTGGTATCCGTGGGTTAAGTGTTGAGCAATAAATAACTATTTTATAATTTTTTTTAATTCAAAACTTTTTAATGTAAACCAAATGAAAGGAGAATTTGTATAGAAATTCAAATCATGACATAATTGAAACTTAACTTTGGATTACACGACATAAGACTATTAGACTCGATAACAATTTGGAATTCCTTAAAAACTTAATTGTACTGCTTATTGACATTCAGTCAGTTGTAGTGGACATCAATTATAAAACTATTGACAAATTGAGTGCCTTTACTTTGTGCCTGATATTTGATTTTGCAATAAACAAAGTACTTAAAATTTCTTTAAAATTATTCACTTGAATATACATTTTTCAATATAAATGTTTTCTATAGTCGCTAACCATTCATAGAATATTTCTTACTATCGATTTTCATTTTCTTCAGATTATGAATTTGATCATTGATATCCTGATCATTAATAGATACGGGCACATCCATACATGTCAGATATAGGGTGTCTGCCATTTAGTACCAAAAGATGTGGCAAATATTAACAACTTTTTTCTTAACATCTTTTGGTCGAATCGTAGTGTGAGGTAAGGCTTGTCAGGCAATCTGATAACCACTTGTTGACCTTATTTCTGACTTCATAGAATCTGCTTGTTAGATATCTTTGACCTTATCTATTATAAATGATCAAAAATAATAATCGAAGGCTATTAAAGATCGATAGTAAAGGGCTCTTAGGCAACCTATTACCAGCTATTTCTTAGAAATCTGAACATAATAGAAATTTAAAGTATACAACCTACAATATGTCTACAAGTTAGCAGAGTATATATTGTCCAAGAATCATTTATAACGCTAAAGGGCGTTTTTTTAATGATAATAATATAAAAATTTTTTATCTGGAATAAAAACTACCATCAAATTGAAAATATGTTACAAAAATAGATAAATAAATTCTTGTACTAACTAATAATCTTTGACTAATGCATCGAATTTATATGAATTGGTTTAAATCTATCAAAAGTCTGATCACATCCTGAAAACCAATTCACTTTATGAGCCACTAAACAATAGATTGAATTAGTTTTGGATAACTGATATTTTTTATAATAAATGTCAATCAATCCGATTTGACTCTAGTATATTAAGCCTTAATGTCTCTTCTTTTGCTTTTCTAACTGTGATATTAATAAATTACCAAAAGATTTTGATAATCTCTTATAACTTTAATTCATTAAACCTTGGTATTAATTAGAGAAGAAACCTTTAAATGCTTAAAAGTTTTCAGTCTGCAATGCTTTTTATAAAATATTCTGGTTGTTGCATGATATATTTTTCAATGAACTAACAAGATGAAAACAATGAATTTAATTCTAAATTATTATAATGCTATTCTCATTAACAACTCGATGTTAATCACTAAATATACGCAAAAAATATATGAAACGCACGAATAATGGCTTAATTTTAATATATTTTGTTTTGCATGTTTTGGTGCTCTTAAAAATTCATTTAATTCGGTGATGGCTTTGATTTGAATAATTGAATTAACACTGAAATGAAGGCCAAACCAATGCAAAGGAAAGCCGCAATAATCTGTTATCAGACGTACATAAACATCGAAGAAGTAGTGAAGAGGAGTCACTTTATTCGGTTCCTCACAAACCAATTTCAAGTCCAAACCAAACGGTATTTGATTTAAAGCCAAAATTCGTTTTCAACAAATAGCTAATTATGTGTCATTTCATGGCTCAAAGAGGTCACATCAGTCAAACTCAAAATTGTCTGAAGAAATCAAACTAAATGAAAGTCAAATTAAAACACAACAAGAACTCAACAGACAATTAAATGAGTCATTTAAAAATCTTACTTCGAATAAAGATCGAGATGATCTTGCCAAAAGAATTGAGAGTTTAGAGCAGGATAGAGTCAGTGTCCAGAGTCAGATGAGTCAAATCAGCTTTCAAGATGAGTTGAGCGCAACCCTGAAAAGTAGGAAAAGCGTCGTTAAAAATACAATAATTAATTCAGGTTTTGACGAATTTATTGCTAAATAAACCAACGATTATAACGATTACCTGTTCTTCAATTAGACCAAAATTTCGCCAATAATAACAAGAATAACGAAAATAGTAAAGAATTAACACTTGCCTTACTTATCGAGCATTTGCACAGAAAGAATTTTCATCCTCGATTAATTTCCAAACTGACCGAACACTCCAAGACTATTGGAGACCCAGTTCATCTTTTCCTTTCTGCTTCTAAACAACAATTAAGAGTAAGTTTTCTCATTTGACAAGTCTTTGGCCCCAATTAATGCATTAATAGTAAGCTTTGGAAACATAACTTCCAAATAATGTTAAAATCCTTTTGACAAAAGAAACCCAAATAGGCTTTAAATCAGATAAATTATCGCTTTTTATTGTATTTTAGTCTATTGTTTGTTAAAACAATGAAATATCTTAATATTTGAGGTGTTTTTTATATTTTTCACAAAGAATTCAGATAAGTAAAGCTCCCGGTGTTTAAAATTATCAAACAATTACTGGATTTTGAGAAATGATAGTCGATTAATGAGTATCTAAATTGTGCTGATTGGCAACACCTCAAATTTCTGCTAATACCACCTATTTCATTTAATACAATATTACTCAATGAGTAAATTAGATTATGGGCAATCATTTGACGACGAATGTGAATTCATAAGTGAACCATATTCTGAAAACTGTAAAGTAAAAGTAACTGAATAGGTAATTTACCTTGTGAGTCCACACCAATTCAAACAATTTTGATATATTCTAAATTTGCTAATTGAGTAGAATTGATCAGTTTAACTTTTATCTGCCAATGGTTACAATTAAACCCTAAATTGGCATGGTCAAAAATGCTATATTAGACAAGATTTGAAAAATGCATTTAATACTGGAGTAAGATTTATGCAAAGTTAAGAATCACTGAAACTATCAATACATTTATTGTTTACTGAAATTCATATCTCAAAAGGAGTGATTCATACCAAATAGAGAATTTATTTATTTTTCATAGAATTTGCAAGATTTGCAAGATAAGCTTAAATTGAAAAGTAAACATAACACATTTTAATATGGGTATTTCAGTAAACATGTCCATTCAAAGTTTTAATGGTTCTTAACTTTACACAAGTCTTACTAAAATATAAAATGCATATTTCAAAGTAGAAATGTATCCCGAATTCAATTTTCCCAAATTTCTCTCAAAACATTTTTGACTCGCAATATGTTGCATGATCATTTTAGTTCTTTTAATGCAATATTTATTATTGGTAATACTTTAGGATATTTTGCCGACTGATGTGGCCGACGAATATCAGATACAACGCCTTCACAGCAATTTTGTTATTCTCAAAAATCTGGTGAGTTTTAGCTTAAACTTAATAACGATTTCGTTTTCTTAATTAATTGAATGAATTGATTTCATTTGATTTCAAATTGAAATAAAAATAATTTATTTTTTAATAATTTTTAATAATTATATTAAGATAAACATAACTAATGTTAATATCGATTTTTATTCATTAACAGCACTCTTATGCCCCGATTGATGACGAATTAAACAGCAAGTTAAAAGAGCGGCTTACCCTTTATGAGCCTGCTCAAAATTGATTACATTAGTTCGAATTGAATTTAGGAAATCATAATATTATTTGATTTAAAATTAACTTTCAAATTGTGATATCGAATAAAATATTTATCTAATTTGTTAATTGCTTGAAGTTATTTTATTTCTAATAAGCATCATGCTTATTCCATCCTTAATCAGTGTAGTAGATAATATAGTCAGCAAATGTCACTCAAATATTGGACATAAGTATATCTTTTAAAATCTCTTATTTAGAATTCATTTTTACATTATTAATAATATTAAGAATAGGCGATAACTGACCCCTCATTTAACTCTTTAGTTTTGATTATTTTTAATTTTAGCAAATAATAATTTTGAAAAACTATAAAAATATCATGCTTAATATTTACATGATCAATTACAGATTACCATGTTGATCTTAGTATTAGAATGCGAGAATTTAATTTATTATAGAACCCTCGGTTTGAGGACTTAGTATTTAAGGGGATTTCGATATAAGGAATAAAATTTAGCGCACATATGAGTGCTATAAACCTAGTCTGAGTAAAAAACAACCTCAATTAAGTAAAAGTAATCAATGGCAGTATTTAAATGAGCAATGTCAATTTTCAAAGGCCAATGAAACTGGAATGAAACTGATTGGTCAGTTTTGCGCATAACTATGTATGGTTAATCTATTAAAAAGTTAAACTAAGCTCCTTGCAAGATTATTTTAAAATTGATAATTTCTTAAAAACAGACATGTGCAAGGTCCGTAACCTAGGGGGGATATAGCAGGGGGATAATGACTCATTTTCAGATCAAATTCTATGGAGGGATATATATAAGGGGGGATAGATTTCAAAAATGGCGGACGGAAATGGCCACCAGAAGCGGCCATTTTGTTTTTAGATACGCTTAGTTATTTCTGACAATTTAAAGCGTTAGTTAGCTTAATTAACCTACAATTAAGCTTTTATTCAGGTTACAATGCTATATTTCTCAAAATAAGGGACAAAATGGCAGACTTTTTGCTGCCATTACTAAAATATGGCAATATTTGGGTGACCATTACTGAAAAATGGAAATTTGGGGGGAGGTAAGTTTCTCTGCTTTTTAATGGTATAATTTTTTCTCTGTCCTAGGGAGTTAAATGACCAAATCTCGGTCTAGGGGGGATAATTCAGAAAATCCCCCCTTGCACATGCCTGCTATTCAAGTTGCAAGGCTATATTTTTTTAAATAAGAAACAAAATGGTTTTTTGGTAACGATTACTAAAAAATGGCTATGTTTAATTTTGAAGTGCACTGAATAAA